>OZ038398.1:6045178-6153998 GCA_964036045.1 Eutreptiella sp. 'Long Island Sound 2002' | reverse complement strand
GGTCTGGGATGATTTAGAAGAGAGTAGGGGGGGGGGGGCTGGGATGCATTAGAACAGGAGGACGGGGGGTCAGGGATGATTTAGAAGAGAGGAGGTGGGGGGGGGCTGGGATGCATTAGAACAGGAGGAGGGGGGGTCTGGGATGATTTAGAAGAGAGGAGGGGGGGGGGGGCTGGGATGCATTAGAACAGGAGGAGGGGGGGTCTGGGATGATTTAGAAGAGAGGAGGGGTGGTCTGGGATGAATTAAAACAGGAGGAGGGGGGGTCTGGGATGATTTAGAAGAGAGGAGGGGGGGTCTGGGATGCATTAGAACAGGAGGAGGGGGGTCCTGGGATGATTTAGAAGAGAGGAGGGGGGGGGGGGGCTGGGATGCATTAGAACAGGAGGACGGGGGGTCTGGGATGATTTAGAAGAGAGGAGGGGGGGGGGGGGGCTGGGATGCATTAGAACAGGAGGAGGGGGGGTCTGGGATGATTTAGAAGAGAGGAGGGGGGGGTCTGGGATGATTTAGAACAGGAGGAGGGGGGTCTTGGGATGATTTAGAAGAGAGGAGGGGGGGGGGGGGGGCTGGGATGCATTAGAACAGGAGGAGGGGGGTCCTGGGATGATTTAGAAGAGAGGAGGGGGGGGGGGGCTGGGATGCATTAGAACAGGAGGAGGGGGGGTCTGGGATGATTTAGAAGAGAGGAGGGGGGGTCTGGGATGATTTAGAAGAGAGTAGGGGGGGGGGGCTGGGATGCATTAGAACAGGAGGACGGGGGGTCAGGGATGATTTAGAAGAGAGGAGGTGGGGGGGGCTGGGATGCATTAGAACAGGAGGAGGGGGGGTCTGGGATGATTTAGAAGAGAGGAGGGGGGGGGGGGGGCTGGGATGCATTAGAACAGGAGGAGGGGGGGTCTGGGATGATTTAGAAGAGAGGAAGGGGGGGGGGCTGGGATGCATTATAACAGGAGGAGGGGGGGTCTGGGATGATTTAGAAGAGAGGAGGGGGGGTCTGGGATGCATTAGAACAGGAGGAGGGGGGTCCTGGGATGATTTAGAAGAGAGGAGGGGGGGGGGGGCTGGGATGCATTAGAACAGGAGGACGGGGGGTCTGGGATGATTTAGAAGAGAGGAGGGGGGGGGGGGGGCTGGGATGCATTAGAACAGGAGGAGGGGGGGGTCTGGGATGATTTAGAAGAGAGGAGGGGGGGTCTGGGATGATTTAGAACAGGAGGAGGGGGGTCCTGGGATGATTTAGAAGAGAGGAGGGGGGGGGGGCTGGGATGCATTAGAACAGGAGGAGGGGGGTCCTGGGATGATTTAGAAGAGAGGAGGGGGGGGGGGGCTGGGATGCATTAGAACAGGAGGAGGGGGGGTCTGGGATGATTTAGAAGAGAGGATGGGGGGGGGGGCTGGGATGCATTAGAACAGGAGGAGGGGGGGTCTGGGATGATTTAGAAGAGAGGAGGGGGGGGGGGGCTGGGATGCATTAGAACAGGAGGAGGGGGGGTCTGGGATGATTTAGAAGAGAGGAGGGGGGGTCTGGGATGATTTAGAACAGGAGGAGGGGGGTCCTGGGATGATTTAGAAGAGAGGGGGGGGGGGGGGGGGGGCTGGGATGCATTAGAACAGGAGGAGGGGGGTCCTGGGATGATTTAGAAGAGAGGAGGGGGGGGGGGCTGGGATGCATTAGAACAGGAGGAGGGGGGGTCTGGGATGATTTAGAAGAGAGGAGGGGGGGGGGGGCTGGGATGCATTAGAACAGGAGGAGGGGGGGTCTGGGATGATTTAGAAGAGAGGAGGGGGGGTCTGGGATGATTTAGAAGAGAGGAGGGGGGGGGGGGGCTGAGATGCATTAGAACAGGAGGAGGGGGGGGCTGGGATGCATTAGAACAGGAGGAGGGGGGGTTTGGGATGATTTAGAAGAGAGGAGGGGGGGGGGGGGGGGCTGGGATGCATTAGAACAGGAGGAGGGGGGGTCCGGGATGATTTAGAAGAGAGGAGGGGGGGGGGGGCTGGGATGCATTAGAACAGGAGGAGGGGGGGTCTGGGATGATTTAGAAGAGAGGAAGGGGGGCTGGGATGCATTAGAACAGGAGGAGGGGGGGTCTGGGATGATTTAGAAGAGAGGAGGTGGGGGGGGGGGCTGGGATGCATTAGAACAGGAGGAGGGGGGTCTGGGATGATTTAAAAGTGAGGAGGGGGGGGCTGGGATGCATTAGAATAGGAGGAGGGGGGGTCTCGGATGATTTAGAAGAGAGGAGGGGGGGGGGCTGGGATGCATTAGAACAGGAGGACGGGGGGTCTGGGATGATTTAGAAGAGAGGAGCGGGGGGGGGGGGGGGGGCTGGGATGCATTAGAACAGGAGGACGGGGGGTCAGGGATGATTTAGAAGAGAGGAGGTGGGGGGGGGGCTGGGATGCATTAGAACAGGAGGAGGGGGGGTCTGGGATGATTTAGAAGAGAGGAGGGGGGGGGGGGGGGGGGCTGGGATGCATTAGAACAGGAGGAGGGGGGGTCTGGGATGATTTAGAAGAGAGGAGGGGGGGGGGGGCTGGGATGCATTAGAACAGGAGGAGGGGGGGTCTGGGATGATTTAGAAGAGAGGAGGTGGGGTCTGGGATGATTTAGAAGAGAGGAGGGGGGGGGGCTGGGATGCATTAGAACAGGAGGACGGGGGGTCAGGGATGATTTAGAAGAGAGGAGGTGGGGGGGGGCTGGGATGCATTAGAACAGGAGGAGGGGGGGGCTGGGATGATTTAGAAGAGAGGAGGGGGGGGGGGGGCTGGGATGCATTAGAACAGGAGGAGGGGGGGTCTGGGATGATTTAGAAGAGAGGAAGGGGGGGGCTGGGATGCATTATAACAGGAGGAGGGGGGGTCTGGGATGATTTAGAAGAGAGGAGGGGGGGTCTGGGATGCATTAGAACAGGAGGAGGGGGGTCCTGGGATGATTTAGAAGAGAGGAGGGGGGGGGGGGGGGCTGGGATGCATTAGAACAGGAGGACGGGGGGTCCTGGGATGATTTAGAAGAGAGGAGGGGGGGGGCTGGGATGCATTTGAACAGGAGGAGGGGGGGTCTGGGATGATTTAGAAGAGAGGAGGGGGGGTCTGGGATGATTTAGAACAGGAGGAGGGGGGTCCTGGGATGATTTAGAAGAGAGGAGGGGGGGGGGGGGGGGGGGGGCTGGGATGCATTAGAACAGGAGGAGGGGGGTCTGGGGATGATTTAGAAGAGAGGAGGGGGGGGGGGGCTGGGATGCATTAGAACAGGAGGAGGGGGGGTCTGGGATGATTTAGAAGAGAGGAGGGGGGGGGGGGGCTGAGATGCATTAGAACAGGAGGAGGGGGGGGGTGGGATGCATTAGAACAGGAGGAGGGGGGGTTCGGGATGATTTAGAAGAGAGGAGGGGGGGGGGGGCTGGGATGCATTAGAACAATAGGAGGGGGGGTCTGGGATGATTTAGAAGAGAGGAGCGGGGGGGGGCTGGGATGCATTAGAACAGGAGGAGGGGGGGTCTGGGATGATTTAGAAGAGAGGAAGGGGGGTCTGGGATGATTTGGAACAGGAGGAGGGGGGTCCTGGGATGATTTAGAAGAGAGGAGGGGGG
The DNA here is from genome assembly GCA_964036045.1 of Eutreptiella sp. 'Long Island Sound 2002'. Lineage (NCBI taxonomy): Eukaryota > Euglenozoa > Euglenophyceae > Eutreptiales > Eutreptiaceae > Eutreptiella > Eutreptiella sp. 'Long Island Sound 2002'. The sequence goes on along the minus strand of OZ038398.1, from coordinate 6,150,402 downwards.
GGGGGGCTGGGATGCATTAGAACAGGAGGAGGGGGGGTCTGGGATGATTTAGAAGAGAGGAGGGGGGGGGGGGGGCTGGGATGCATTAGAACAGGAGGAGAGGGGGTCTGGGATGATTTAGAAGAGAGGAGGGGGGGTCTGGGATGATTTAGAAGAGAGGAGGGGGGGGGGGCTGAGATGCATTAGAACAGGAGGAGGGGGGGGCTGGGATGCATTAGAACAGGAGGAGGGGGGGTTTGGGATGATTTAGCAGAGAGGAGGGGGGGGGGGGGGCTGGGATGCATTAGAACAGGAGGAGGGGGGTCTGGGATGATTTAAAAGTGAGGAGGGGGGGGCTGGGATGCATTAGAATAGGAGGAGGGGGGGTCTCGGATGATTTAGAAGAGAGGAGGGGGGGGGGCTGGGATGCATTAGAACAGGAGGACGGGGGGTCTGGGATGATTTAGAAGAGAGGAGCGGGGGGGGGGGGGGCTGGGATGCATTAGAACAGGAGGACGGGGGGTCAGGGATGATTTAGAAGAGAGGAGGTGGGGGGGGGGCTGGGATGCATTAGAACAGGAGGAGGGGGGGTCAGGGATGATTTAGAAGAGAGGAGGGGGGGGGGGGGGGGCTGGGATGCATTAGAACAGGAGGAGGGGGGGTCTGGGATGATTTAGAAGAGAGGAGGGGGGGGGGGGGGCTGGGATGCATTAGAACAGGAGGAGGGGGGGTCTGGGATGATTTAGAAGAGAGGAGGTGGGGTCTGGGATGATTTAGAAGAGAGGAGGGGGGGGGGGGCTGGGATGCATTAGAACAGGAGGACGGGGGGTCAGGGATGATTTAGAAGAGAGGAGGTGGGGGGGGGCTGGGATGCATTAGAACAGGAGGAGGGGGGGGCTGGGATGATTTAGAAGAGAGGAGGGGGGGGGGGCTGGGATGCATTAGAACAGGAGGAGGGGGGGTCTGGGATGATTTAGAAGAGAGGAAGGGGGGGGCTGGGATGCATTATAACAGGAGGAGGGGGGGTCTGGGATGATTTAGAAGAGAGGAGGGGGGGTCTGGGATGCATTAGAACAGGAGGAGGGGGGTCCTGGGATGATTTAGAAGAGAGGAGGGGGGGGGGGGGGGGGGCTGGGATGCATTAGAACAGGAGGACGGGGGTCTGGGATGATTTAGAAGAGAGGAGGGGGGGGGCTGGGATGCATTTGAACAGGAGGAGGGGGGGTCTGGGATGATTTAGAAGAGAGGAGGGGGGGTCTGGGATGATTTAGAACAGGAGGAGGGGGGTCCTGGGATGATTTAGAAGAGAGGAGGGGGGGGGGGGGCTGGGATGCATTAGAACAGGAGGAGGGGGTCTGGGGATGATTTAGAAGAGAGGAGGGGGGGGGGGGGCTGGGATGCATTAGAACAGGAGGAGGGGGGGTCTGGGATGATTTAGAAGAGAGGAGGGGGGGGGGGGGCTGAGATGCATTAGAACAGGAGGAGGGGGGGGGTGGGATGCATTAGAACAGGAGGAGGGGGGGTTCGGGATGATTTAGAAGAGAGGAGGGGGGGGGGGGGCTGGGATGCATTAGAACAATAGGAGGGGGGGTCTGGGATGATTTAGAAGAGAGGAGCGGGGGGGGGCTGGGATGCATTAGAACAGGAGGACGGGGGGTCAGGGATGATTTAGAAGAGAGGAAGGGGGGTCTGGGATGATTTGGAACAGGAGGAGGGGGGTCCTGGGATGATTTAGAAGAGAGGAGGGGGGGGGGGGGCTGGGATGCATTAGAACAGGAGGAGGGGGGGTCTGGGATGATTTAGAAGAGAGGAGGGGGGGGGGGGGGGGCTGGGATGCATTAGAACAGGAGGAGAGGGGGTCTGGGATGATTTAGAAGAGAGGAGGGGGGGTCTGGGATGATTTAGAAGAGAGGAGGGGGGGGGGGGGGGGCTGAGATGCATTAGAACAGGAGGAGGGGGGGGCTGGGATGCATTAGAACAGGAGGAGGGGGGGTTTGGGATGATTTAGAAGAGAGGAGGGGGGGGGGGGGGGGGGGGGGGGGGGGCTGGGATGCATTAGAACAGGAGGAGGGGGGGTCTGGGATGATTTAGAAGAGAGGAGGGGGGGGGGGCTGGGATGCATTAGAACAGGAGGAGGGGGGGTCTGGGATGATTTAGAAGAGAGGAAGGGGGGTCTGGGAAGATTTAGAACAGGAGGAGGGGGGTCCTGGGATGATTTAGAAGAGAGGAGGGGGGGCTGGGATGCATTAGAACAGGAGGAGGGGGGGTCTTGGATGATTTAGAAGAGAGGAGGGGGGGGGGGGGCTGGGATGCATTAGAACAGGAGGAGGGGGGGTCTGGGATGATTTAGAAGTGAGGAGGGGGGGGCTGGGATGCATTAGAACAGGAGGAGGGGGGTCCTGGGATGATTTCGAAGAGAGGAGCGGGGGGGGGGGGCTGGGATGCATTAGAACAGGAGGAGGGGGGTCTGGGATGATTTAGAAGAGAGGAGCTGGGGGGGGGCTGGGATGCAGTAGGAGGGCAACCACTACATTCGCAGAGCTCCACTGCACACTGCCCCCTTCGTTTTTCACTGACAAGACCCCAGGCCTGTGAATTTTGTACACGAGGCGTGCATGTCCACACTGAGCGTAGGTCAGCGCTTTGGGCGCTGAAAGAACCTCCACCCGGAATGCCACCCCCAGGGCTCCCTTTAACAACCCGGCGCCGCTTGGCTGCGGCTGGGGTGGTGCCCCCCCGAACCTCCCCCCCCCAACCCCCACCCCTCCACCCCCTTTAAGATATTGGGCCGAATTTTCCTCCGGGCCTTCGCCCGATCCAACATTTTCTCTCGTGCCTTCAGCGCCAATCCAAAACTTTCTTCCGCACGTTCGTAGCCTCTAAAAACTCAGCACCACCGAGTGGTGGGGGTGGGGGTGTGAAAAATGTAAGTCGTGTACAAAAAACTCGTATGTTGTAATTCGTGTAATTTTTTTTTTGCGGTAAATGTGTGTGACAGGCTTACACGACTTACCGCAAAAAAAAAATTACATGAATCACAACATACACGGGTGGGGGTGGTGGGGCTGGACCCCCCCCCCCCCCCATTAAACGGTCTGTTTTTTAATTAGGCCACCCCCCCCCATTAAACGGAGCCCTGGTCACTCCCCCCCCTTCCCACAGTGTTCAGGGCCGGGGCCTGCCCCATCGGGGCATTGTGCATGAAGCACCGTGCAAACCCCTCTTCCACAGAAATCGTGATGGAGGCGGGCGATGCGGACATCAACGCGGCGGTCGGCGGTGCGCTTCTCGGGTGCCGCATCGGTGTGTCCCCTGTTGCAGGGCCGGGGCCGAGGGATTGCACAGCGCGTTTGTGTTTTGGGGTGGGGCGTGGGGGACCGGGGCCCGGGGGGTTGGCCGCGTGCCCCCAGATGTTCCGCGCGGGTGCGGGTCCCAGCACCCGATTTGCGGTGACAACGTCGCTTGCTGGGGTGCCTTTCCTGGTTCGGTTGTGCATCCACCAGAATGCCCCCTTTTTTTCATTTTTGATCACGGTACAAGAGGGTCTCACCGCACGCCCCTCCCCCCCGACTTGTTTGGATTCAAAATGCTCAGAATGAAACGGGGAGTTCGAAAATCCCCCCCCCCCCCGGACCCCCCCCTGCCCACGCCGCGGGGGCATTCGAAGGGAGGCGGCCTCTGATGGGGCTGCAGAAGCGGCTAGGAACACGGTTGGAGGACGGCATCACACCACACCACACCACACCACACCACACCACACCACACCACACCACACCACACCACACCACACCACACCACACCACACCACACCACACCACACCACACCACACCACACCACACCACACCACACCACACCACACCCTGAGTTCTCCCCAGCTCTACTCACGGGCTGGGTGCCGGGTGCGAAGCCCCCGACGACAGGGCCCGGGCACTGCCAATAGGCGGTGTACTAACAGTGTCGGGTGCGCGCACGTCCCAGTGCCAAGCACCATCCCCAGGGACCCCGCGGCCCCTAGTACCGGCCGCCATGGCCCTGGGAACGGTCAGCGACCCTCCGTAGAGGACGGCTGACCAAGCCTCCCCCTCCTCTCTTCCCCTACGCGCCCGCCCACGCACCAGCCCACGCAGGAGCCCGGACATGCGCCCCCCCCGCGCCTTTGCCCCACCCACAGGGCCCTCTGCCCCAGCTCCATCCCACACACCCCCATGCAGCTCTCGGTGCCCCCCATGCACTACCTCCCGCAGCCACTCCGTGCCGCCTCCCCTGCCCACTGCCCCCCCCCCCACCCCCTTCTCCTGCCCTTGCCCCTCTCACAGGCTGGCAGCGCCCGTGCGGCGCGCCTCCAGGGCCCCGCATCGGCGGCCGGCCGCGTGAACAACTGGGCCCGGGCGCGCCGACGAGGAGGCTCCAATGCGGGGTCTTCATGGCAAGCGTCCAGGTGTGCAGGTGGAAAGGGCCCTGGAGGGTGCATGTGAGGGGCCCCCGCCCTAGCAGAGGCGCGGTGCCTGGGAGGAGAGGATGGCCAGTGGCGCGGACATGCGCGGGGGGCCCCAACAACGACCCCCCGCCCTGCAACATGTGCGAGAGTGTGTAGAGGAATGTAAAGCTGGCCTGAGTGGTTGAGGACTGGAGTGGAGCAGGCTTCCATGCCAACAGCCGTTGAATATGGGTCAGTCGATTGTAAGCCAGATGGCAACGCCCGGAGAAACGATCCCTGTCCCCGTCCGGTTGGACGCCCCGGTATCGGTATCCAACATCCTTTAGGTACGGTATAAGGCCCCCCGGCCACCACCCCGGCGCCAACACCAGGGAGGGCGTCCGGGAGGGGTAACAGCCCCCGATCCCCCAAAGGCAGCCCCAAAGGTGAGCGCACCACTGGAAGGGGCATGTCTGCGGGGTAAACAAATGCGCTGAGTAATTCCCTAACGTAATGAATAGTGCCTACTGCCGTACCTAATGCTTAACAGGGTAAATGGCCCCCCCCCGGGGCCAGTTTAGTGCGCAACCCCCAGAGCCGGACTCGACCGGCCGTACTGAGGCGAGCCCAGAAATGGGTATGGCAGGCCACAGTCCAGCTGGTAGCCACGCCTCAGTACACTCCGTGGGCTCATAAGGCCCACGGGGGCCCCAAACACCGTTACGTTCGGGAGTTAAGCCCCGGCGGTGTTTGGGGTTGTTCCTGGTTAAGAGGACTCACGTTGAGTCCCAGATACTGTTACCCCGGGGTTATGACCCCCGGTACTGCCTGCTTACTTGCCTGCTGCTGCTGAGAGGTAGGAGGGAGTACCCACAGGCCTGGCAGGAGACTCCGGACACCCCCTGGGCTGGGCTCCCCGTCCCCCCCAGGCCGGTGCGCCCGGTTCTCTGAAGAAGATGGCCCCCCATTGGCCTGGCAGGAGACTCCGAACACCCCCTGGGCAGGACTCCCTGTCCCCCCCAGGCCGGTGCGCCCGGTTCTCTGGAGAAGATGGCCCCCCATTGGCCTGGCAGGAGACTCCGAACACCCCCTGGGCAGGACTCCCCGTCCCCCCCGGGCCGGTGCGCCCGGTTCTCTGAAGAAGATGGCCCCCCATTGGCCTGGCAGGAGACTCCGAACACCCCCTGGGCAGGACTCCCCGTCCCCCCCGGGCCGGTGCGCCCGGTTCTCTGAAGAAGATGGCCCCCCCTTGGCCTCGCAGGAGACTCCGAACACCCCCTGGGCAGGACTTCCCGTCCCCCCCGGGCCGGTGCGCCCGGTTCTCTGAAGAAGATGGCCCCCCATTGGCCTGGCAGGAGACTCCGAACACCCCCTGGGCAGGACTCCCCGTCCCCCCCGGGCCGGTGCGCCCGGTTCTCTGAAGAAGATGGCCCCCCCTTGGCCTGGCAGGAGACTCCGAACACCCCCTGGGCAGGACTCCCCGTCCCCCCCGGGCCGGTGCGCCCGGTTCTCTGAAGAAGATGGCCCCCCACTGGCCTGGCAGGAGACTCCGAACACCCCCTGGGCAGGACTCCCCGTCCCCCCCGGGCCGGTGCGCCCGGTTCTCTGAAGAAGATGGCCCCCCCTTGGCCTGGCAGGAGACTCCGAACACCCCCTGGGCAGGACTCCCCGTCCCCCCCAGGCCGGTGCGCCCGGTTCTCTGAAGAAGATGGCCCCCCCTTGGCCTGGCAGGAGACTCCGAACACCCCCTGGGCAGGACTCCCCGTCTCCCCCGGGCCGGTGCGCCCGGTTCTCTGAAGAAGGTGGCCCCCCATTGTCCTGGCAGGAGACTCCGAACACCCCCTGGGCAGGACTCCCCGTCCCCCCCAGGCCGGTGCGCCCGGTTCTCTGAAGAAGATGGCCCCCCATTGGCCTGGCAGGAGACTCCGAACACCCCCTGGGCAGGACTCCCCGTCCCCCCCGGGCCGGTGCGCCCGGTTCTCTGAAGGAGATGGCCCCCCCTTCGCCTGGCAGGAGACTCCGAACACCCCCTGGGCAGGACTCCCCGTCCCCCCCGGGCCGGTGCGCCCGGTTCTCTGAAGAAGATGGCCCCCCATTGGCCTGGCAGGAGACTCCGAACACCCCCTGGGCAGGACTCCCCGTCCCCCCCGGGCCGGTGCGCCCGGTTCTCTAAAGAAGATGGCCCCCCATTGGCCTGGCAGGAGACTCCGAACACCCCCTGGGCAGGACTCCCCGTCCCCCCCGGGCCGGTGCGCCCGGTTCTCTGAAGAAGATGGCCCCCCCTTGGCCTGGCAGGAGACTCCGAACACCCCCTGGGCAGGACTCCCCGTCCCCCCCGGGCCGGTGCGCCCGGTTCTCTGAAGAAGATGGCCCCCCATTGGCCCTGGCAGGAGGCTCCGACCACCCCCCGGGCTGGACTCCCCGTCCCCCCCAGGCCGGTGCGCCCGGTTATTGGAAGATGATGGCTCCCCATGGGCCTTGCAGGAGGTTCCGACCACCCCCTGGGCTGGGCTCCCCGTCCCCCCCGGGCCGGTGCGCCCGGTTATTAGCAGATGACGCCTCCCCATGGGCCCTGCAGGAGGTTCCGACCACCCCCTGGCCTGGACTCCCCGTCCCCCCCAGGCCGGTGCGCCCGGTTCTCCGAAGATGATGGCCCCCCATAGGCCCTGAAGGATGCCCCGACCACCCCCTGGGTTGGACTCCCCATCCCCCCAGGCCGGTGCGCCCAGTAGTACATCCCCACAGGCCCGGCACTACACTCCGACCACCCATTGCAGGAGTTGCACTGCCCACTGCACCCAGGCAGTGAGGCAGTGCATTGCAGGAGTTGCACTGCCCACTGCTCCCAGGCAGTGAGGCAGTGCGTTGCAGGAGTTGCGCTGCCCACTGCCCCAGGGCAGTGAGGCAGTGCATTGCAGGAGTTGCGCTGCCCACTGCCCCCAGGCAGTGCGGCAGTGTATTGCAGAAGTTGCACTGCCCAATACCCCCAGGCAGTGGGGCAGTGCATTGCAGGAGTTCCACTGCCCACTGCCCCCAGACAGTGAGGCAGTGCATTGCAGGAGTTCCGCTGCCCACTGCCCCCAGACAGTGAGGCAGTGCATTGCAGGAGTTGCACTGTCCACTGCCCCCAGGCAGTGGGGCAGAGTAATGCAGGAGCTGCACTGCTCACTGCCCCCAGGCAGTGCGGCAGTGTATTGCCGGAGGTCCACTGCCCACTGCCCCCAAGCCAGTGCGGCAGTGCGTTGCAGGAGTTGCGCTGCCCACTGCCCCCCAGCAGTGCGGCAGTGTATTGCAGGAGTTGCACTGCCCACTGCCCCCAGGCAGTGAGGCAGTGCATTGCAGGAGTTGCACTGCCCACTGCCCCCAGGGCAGTGAGGCGGTGCATTGCAGGAGTTCCACTGCCCACTGCCCCCAGGCACTGGGGCAGTGCATTGCAGGAGTTCCACTGCCCACTGCCCCCAGGCAGTGAGGTAGTGCATTGCGGGAGTTTCACTGCCCACTGCCCCAGGGCAGTGAGGCGGTGCATTGCAGGAGTTGCACTGCCCACTGCCCCCAGGCCGGTGCGCCCGGTTCTCTGAAGAAGATGGCCCCCCATTGGCCTGGCAGGAGACTCCGAACACCCCCTGGGCAGGACTCCCCGTCCCCCCCGGGCCGGTGCGCCCGGTTCTCTAAAGAAGATGGCCCCCCACTGGCCTGGCAGGAGACTCCGAACACCCCCTGGGCAGGACTCCCCGTCCCCCCCAGGCCGGTGCGCCCGGTTCTCTGAAGAAGATGGCCCCCCATTGCCCTGGCAGGAGACTCCGAACACCCCCTGGGCAGGACTCCCCGTCCCCCCCGGGCCGGTGCGCCCGGTTCTCTGAAGAAGATGGCCCCCCATTGGCCTGGCAGGAGACTCCGAACACCCCCTGGGCAGGACTCCCCGTCCCCCCCGGGCCGGTGCGCCCGGTTCTCTGAAGAAGATGGCCCCCCATTGGCCCTGGCAGGAGGCTCCGACCACCCCCTGGGCTGGACTCCCCGTCCCCCCCAGGCCGGTGCGCCCGGTTGTTGGAAGATGATGGCTCCCCATGGGCCTTGCAGGAGGTTCCGACCACCCCCTGGGCTGGGCTCCCCGTCCCCCCCAGGCCGGTGCGCCCGGTTCTCCGAAGATGATGGCCCCCCATAGGCCCTGAAGGATGCCCCGACCGCCCCCTGGGTTGGACTCCCCATCCCCCCAGGCCGGTGCGCCCAGTAGTACATCCCCACAGGCCCGGCACTACACTCCGACCACCCATTGCAGGAGTTGCACTGCCCACTGCCCCCAGGCAGTGAGGCAGTACATTGCAGGAGTTGCACTGCCCACTGCTCCCAGGCAGTGAGGCAGTGCGTTGCAGGAGTTCCGCTGCCCACTGCCCCAGGGCAGTGAGGCAGTGCATTGCAGGAGTTGCGCTGCCCACTGCCCCCAGGCAGTGAGGCAGTGCATTGCAGGAGTTCCGCTGCCCACTGCCCCCAGACAGTGAGGCAGTGCGTTGCAGGAGTTGCACTGTCCACTGCCCCCAGGCAGTGGGGCAGAGTAATGCAGGAGCTGCACTGCTCACTGCCCCCAGGCAGTGCGGCAGTGTATTGCCGGAGGTCCACTGCCCACTGCCCCCAAGCCAGTGCGGCAGTGCGTTGCAGGAGTTGCGCTGCCCACTGCCCCCAAGCAGTGCGGCAGTGTATTGCAGGAGTTGCACTGCCCACTGCCCCCAGGCAGTGAGGCAGTGCGTTGCAGGAGTTGCACTGCCCACTGCCCCCAGGGCAGTGAGGCGGTGCATTGCAGGAGTTCCACTGCCCGCTGCCCCCAGGCAGTGGGGCAGTGCATTGCAGGAGTTCCACTGCCCGCTGCCCCCAGGGCAGTGAGGTAGTGCATTGCGGGAGTTTCACTGCCCACTGCCCCAGGGCAGTGAGGCGGTACATTGCAGGAGTTGCACTGCCCACTGCCCCCAGGCGTTGAGGCGGTGCATTGCAGGAGTTCCACTGCCCACTGCCCCCAGGCAGTGAGGCAGTGCATTGCAGGAGTTGCACTGCCCACTGCCCCCAGGCAGTGAGGCAGTGCATTGCAGGACTTCCACTTCCCACTGCCCCCAGGGCACTGAGGCAGTGCATTGCAGGAGTTGCACTGCCCACTGCCCCCAGGCAGTGAGGCCGTGCATTGTAGAAGTTGCACCGCCCACTGCCCCCAGGCAGTGAGGCAGTGCGTGGCAGGAGTTTGGAGTTGCACTGCCCACTGCCCCCAGGCAGTGAGGCATTGCATTGCAGGAGTTGCACTGCCCACTGCCCCCAGGCAGTGCGGCAGTGTATTGCAGGAGTTGCACTGCCCACTGACCCAGGGCAGTGAGGCAGTGCATTGCAGAGGTTGCACTGTCCGCTGCCCCCAGGCAGTGAGGCAGTGCATTGCAAGAGTTCCACTGCCCACTGCCCCAGGGCAGTGAGGTAATGCATTGCAGGAGTTCCACTGCCCACTGCTCTGGGACAGTGAGGCAGTGCATTGCAGGAGTTGCACTGTCCACTGCCCCCAAGCAGTGGGGCAGTGCATTGCAGGAGTTCCACTGCCCACTGAAGAAGATGGCCCCCCACTGGCCTTGCAGGAGACTCCGAACACCCCCTGGGCAGGACTCCCCGGCCCCCCCGGGCCGGTGCGCCCGGTTCTCTGAAGAAGATGGCCCCCCCTTGGCCTGGCAGGAGACTCCGAACACCCCCTGGGCGGGACTCCCCGTCCCCCCCGGGCCGGTGCGCCCGGTTCTCTGAAGAAGATGGCCCCCCACTGGCCTTGCAGGAGACTCCGAACACCCCCTGGGCAGGACTCCCCGTCCCCCCCGGGCCGGTGCGCCCGGTTCTCTGAAGAAGATGGCCCCCCATTGGCCTGGCAGGAGACTCCGAACACCCCCTGGGCAGGACTCCCCGTCCCCCCCGGGCCGATGCGCCCGGTTCTCTGAAGAAGATGGCCCCCCATTGGCCTGGCAGGAGACTCCGAACACCCCCTGGGCAGGACTCCCCGTCCCCCCCGGGCCGGTGCGCCCGGTTATTGGAAGATGATGGCTCCCCATGGGCCTTGCAGGAGGTTCCGACCACCCCCTGGGCTGGGCTCCCCGTCCCCCCCAGGCCGGTGCGCCCGGTTATTGCAGGAGTTCCACTGCCCACTGCCCCCAGGCAGTGAGGCAGTGCATTGCAGGAGGTCCACTGCCCACTGCCCCAGGGCAGTGAGGCAGTGCATTGCAGGAGTTGCACTGCCCGCTGCCCCCAGGCAGTGGAGCAGTGCATTGCAGGAGTTCCACTGCCCACTGCCCCCAGGCAGTGAGGCAGGGCGTTGCAGGCGTTCCACTGCCCACTGCCCCCAGGCGGCGAGGCAGTGCATTGCAGGAGTTGCACTGGCCACTGCCCCCAGGCAGTGCGGCAGTGCATTGCAGGAGTTCCACTGCCCACTGCCCCCTGCCCACAACAACAGTGCAGCAGGGCACACACAGTGCAGTGTGGTGCAGAGCACCAAGCACTGCGGCACCACGCAGAAGGCACTGGTGGTGCAGCGCGGCACGCAGGGGGCAGTGGGCAAATGCGACCCTGTGTGACTGCGCGCAGGCGTCGGCAAGGCAGCGTCGGCCAAGTGCGAGAGTGCACTGGTCCGGCTATGCCACAACACACTTACACACAGCGCGCACACAACACACACAGCCCAGCCCGTTTACCTGTACCCGTGGGTAGACATCCCGGCCTTTGCCTTTTGGTAACAGCGCCTTCGGCACACCACACCACACCACACCACACCACACCACACCACACCACACCACACCACACCACACCACACCCTGAGTTCTCCCCAGCTCTACTCACGGGCTGGGTGCCGGGTGCGAAGCCCCCGACGACAGGGCCCGGGCACTGCCAGTAGGCGGTGTACTAACAGTGTCGGGTGCGCGCACGTCCCAGTGCCAAGCACCATCCCCAGGGACCCCGCGGCCCCTAGTACCGGCCGCCATGGCCCTGGGAACGGTCAGCGACCCTCCGTAGAGGACGGCTGACCAAGCCTCCCCCTCCTCTCTTCCCCTACGTGCCCGCCCACGCACCAGCCCACGCAGGAGCCCGGACATGCGCCCCCCCCGCGCCTTTGCCCCACCCACAGGGCCCTCTGCCCCAACTCCATCCCGCACACCCCCATGCAGCTCTCGGTGCCCCCCATGCACTACCTCCCGCAGCCACACCGAGCCGCCTCCCCTGCCCGCTGCCCCCCCCCCCCACCCCCTTCTCCTGCCCTTGCCCCTCTCACAGGCTGGCAGCGCCCGTGCGGCGCGCCTCCAGGGCCCCGCATCGGCGGCCGGCCGCGTGAACAGCTGGACCCGGGCGCGCCGACGAGGAGGCTCCAATGCGGGGTCTTCATGGCAAGCGTCCAGGTGTGCAGGTGGAAAGGGCCCTGAAGGGTGCATGTGAGGGGCCCCCGCCCTAGCAGAGGCGCGGTGCCTGGGAGGAGAGGGTGGCCAGTGGCGCGGGCATGCGCGGGGGGCCCCAACAACGACCCCCCGCCCTGCAACATGTGCGAGGGTATGAGGAGGAGTAAGAAGCTGGCCTGAGTGGTAGAGGACTGGAGTGGAGCAGGCTACCGTACCAACAGCCGTTGAATGTGGGTCAGCCGATTGTAAGCCCGGAGACACAGTCCCTGTCCCCGTCCGGTTGGACACCCCGGTATCGGTATCCAACATCCTTTAGGTACGGTATAAGGCTCCCCGGCCACCACCCCGGCGCCAACACCAGGGAGGGCGTCCGGGAGGGGTAACAGCCCCCGATCCCCCAAAGGCAGCCCCAAAGGTGAGCGCACCACCGGAAGGGGCATGTCTGCGGGGTAAACAAATGCGCTGAGTAATTCCCTAACGTAATGAATAGTGCCTACTGCCGTAACTAATGCTTAACAGGGTAAATGGCCCCCCCCCGGGGCCAGTTTAGTGCGCAACCCCCAGAGCCGGACTCGACCGGCCGTACTGAGGCGAGCCCAGAAATGGGTATGGCAGGCCACAGTCCAGCTGGTAGCCACGCCTCAGTACACTCCGAGGGCTCATAAGGCCCACGGGGGCCCCAAACACCGTTACGTTCGGGAGTTAAGCCCCGGCGGTGTTTGGGGTTGTTCCTGGTTAAGAGGACTCACGTTGAGTCCCAGATACTGTTACCCCGGGGTTATGACCCCCGGTACTGCCTGCTTACTTGCCTGCTGCTGCTAAGAGGTAGGAGGGAGTACCCACAGGCCTGGCAGGAGACTCCGGACACCCCCTGGGCTGGGCTCCCCGTCCCCCCCAGGCCGGTGCGCCCGGTTCTCTGAAGAAGATGGCCCCCCCTTGGCCTGGCAGGAGACTCCGAACACCCCCTGGGCAGGACTCCCTGTCCCCCCCGGGCCGGTGCGCCCGGTTCTCTAAAGAAGATGGCCCCCCATTGGCCTGGCAGGAGACTCCGAACGCCCCCTGGGCAGGACTCCCCGTCCCCCCCGGGCCGGTGCGCCCGGTTCTGTGAAGAAGATGGCCCCCCATTGTGGTAGGAGACTCCGAACACCCCCTGGGCAGGACTCCCCGTCCCCCCCGGGCCGGTGCGCCCGGTTCTCTGAAGAAGATGGCCCCCCTTTGGCCTGGCAGGAGACTCCGAACACCCCCTGGGCAGGACTCCCCGTCCCCCCCGGGCCGGTGCGCCCGGTTCTCTGACGAAGATGGCCCCCCCTTGGCCTCGCAGGAGACTCCGAACACCCCCTGGGCAGGACTTCCCGTCCCCCCCGGGCCGGTGCGCCCGGTTCTCTGAAGAAGATGGCCCCCCATTGGCCTGGCAGGAGACTCCGAACAACCCCTGGGCAGGACTCCCCGTCCCCCCCGGGCCGGTGCGCCCGGTTCTCTGAAGAAGATGGCCCCCCATTGGCCTGGCAGGAGACTCCGAACACCCCCTGGGCAGGACTCCCCGTCCCCCCCGGGCCGGTGCGCCCGGTTCTCTGAAGAAGATGGCCCCCCCTTGGCCTGGCAGGAGACTCCGAACACCCCCTGGGCAGGACTCCCCGTCCCCCCCGGGCCGGTGCGCCCGGTTCTCTGAAGAAGATGGCCCCCCCTTTGGCCTGGCAGGAGACTCCGAACGCCCCCTGGGCAGGACTCCCCGTCCCCCCCGGGCCGGTGCGCCCGGTCCTCTGAGGAAGATGGCCCCCCATTGGCCTGGCAGGAGACTCCGAACACCCCCTGGGCAGGACTCCCCGTCCCCCCCGGGCCGGTGCGCCCGGTTCTCTAAAGGATATGGCCCCCCCTTGGCCTGGCAGGAGACTCCGAACACCCCCTGGGCAGGACTCCCCGTCCCCCCCGGGCCGGTGCGCCCGGTTCTCTGACGAAGATGGCCCCCCCTTGGCCTCGCAGGAGACTCCGAACACCCCCTGGGCAGGACTTCCCGTCCCCCCCGGGCCGGTGCGCCCGGTTCTCTGAAGAAGATGGCCCCCCATTGGCCTGGCAGGAGACTCCGAACACCCCCTGGGCAGGACTCCCCGTCCCCCCCGGGCCGGTGCGCCCGGTTCTCTGACGAAGATGGCCCCCCCTTGGCCTCGTAGGAGACTCCGAACACCCCCTGGGCAGGACTTCCCGTCCCCCCCGGGCCGGTGCGCCCGGTTCTCTGAAGAAGATGGCCCCCCATTGGCCTGGCAGGAGACTCCGAACACCCCGTGGGCAGGACTCCCCGTCCCCCCCGGGCCGGTGCGCCCGGTTCTCTGAAGAAGATGGCCCCCCATTGGCCTGGCAGGAGACTCCGAACACCCCCTGGGCAGGACTTCCCGTCCCCCCCGGGCCGGTGCGCCCGGTTCTCTGAAGAAGATGGCCCCCCATTGGCCTGGCAGGAGACTCCGAACACCCCCTGGGCAGGACTCCCCGTCCCCCCCGGGCCGGTGCGCCCGGTTCTCTGAAGAAGATGGCCCCCCCTTTGGCCTGGCAGGAGACTCCGAACGCCCCCTGGGCAGGACTCCCCGTCCCCCCCGGGCCGGTGCGCCCGGTTCTCTGAAGAAGATGGCCCCCCCTTGGCCTGGCAGGAGACTCCGAACACCCCCTGGGCAGGACTCCCCGTCCCCCCCGGGCCGGTGCGCCCGGTTCTCTGAAGAAGATGGCCCCCCCTTTGGCCTGGCAGGAGACTCCGAACGCCCCCTGGGCAGGACTCCCCGTCCCCCCCGGGCCGGTGCGCCCGGTCCTCTGAGGAAGATGGCCCCCCATTGGCCTGGCAGGAGACTCCGAACACCCCCTGGGCAGGACTCCCCGTCCCCCCCGGGCCGGTGCGCCCGGTTCTCTAAAGGATATGGCCCCCCCTTGGCCTGGCAGGAGACTCCGAACACCCCCTGGGCAGGACTCCCCGTCCCCCCCGGGCCGGTGCGCCCGGTTCTCTGAGAAAGATGGCCCCCCCTTGGCCCGACAGGAGACTCCGAACACCCCCTGGGCAGGACTCCCCGTCCCCCCCGGGCCGGTGCGCCCGGTTCTCTGAAGGAGATGGCCCCCCCTTGGCCTGGCAGGAGACTCCGAACACCCCCTGGGCAGGACTCCCCGTCCCCCCCGGGCCGGTGCGCCCGGTTCTCTGAAGAAGATGGCCCCCCATTGGCCTGGCAGGAGACTCCGAACACCCCCTGGGCAGGACTCCCCGTCCCCCCCGGGCCGGTGCGCCCGGTTCTCTGAAGAAGATGGCCCCCCATTGGCCTTGCAGGAGACTCCGAACACCCCCTGGGCAAGACTCCCCGTCCCCCCCGGGCCGGTGCGCCCGGTTCTCTAAAGAAGATGGCCCCCCATTGGCCTGGCAGGAGACTCCGAACACCCCCTGGGCAGGACTCCCCGTCCCCCCCGGGCCGGTGCGCCCGGTTCTCTGAAGAAGATGGCCCCCCATTGGCCTGGCAGGAGACTCCGAACACCCCCTGGGCAGGACTCCCCGTCCCCCCCGGGCCGGTGCGCCCGGTTCTCTGAAGAAGATGGCCCCCCCTTGGCCTGGCAGGAGACTCCGAACACCCACTGGGCAGGACTCCCCGTCCCCCCCGGGCCGGTGCGCCCGGTTCTCTGAAGACGATGGCCCCCCATTGGCCTGGCAGGAGACTCCGAACACCCCCTGGGCAGGACTCCCCGTCCCCCCCGGGCCGGTGCGCCCGGTTCTCTGAAGAAGATGGCCCCCCATTGGCCTGGCAGGAGACTCCGAACACCCCCTGGGCAGGACTCCCCGTCCCCCCCGGGCCGGTGCGCCCAGTTCTCTAAAAAAGATGGCCCCCCATTGGCCTGGCAGGAGACTCCGAACACCCCCTGGGCAGGACTCCCCGTCCCCCCCGGGCCGGTGCGCCCGGTTCTCTGAAGAAGATGGCCCCCCATTGGCCTGGCAGGAGACTCCGAACACCCCCTGGGCAGGACTCCCCGTCCCCCCCGGGCCGGTGCGCCCGGTTCTCTAAAGAAGATGGCCCCCCATTGGCCTGGCAGGAGACTCCGAACACCCCCTGGGCAGGACTCCCCGTCCCCCCCGGGCCGGTGCGCCCGGTTCTCTAAAGAAGATGGCCCCCCATTGGCCTGGCAGGAGACTCCGAACACCCCCTGGGCAGGACTCCCCGTCCCCCCCGGGCCGGTGCGCCTGGTTCTCTGAAGAAGATGGCCCCCCCTTGGCCTGGCAGGAGACTCCGAACACCCACTGGGCAGGACTCCCCGTCCCCCCCGGGCCGGTGCGCCCGGTTCTCTGAAGACGATGGCCCCCCATTGGCCTGGCAGGAGACTCCGAACACCCCCTGGGCAGGACTCCCCGTCCCCCCCGGGCCGGTGCGCCCGGTTCTCTGAAGAAGATGGCCCCCCATTGGCCTGGCAGGAGACTCCGAACACCCCCTGGGCAGGACTCCCCGTCCCCCCCGGGCCGGTGCGCCCGGTTCTCTGAAGAAGATGGCCCCCCCTTGGCCTGGCAGGAGACTCCGAACACCCCCTGGGCAGGACTCCCCGTCCCCCCCGGGCCGGTGCGCCCGGTTCTCTGAAGGAGATGGCCCCCCCTTGGCCTGGCAGGAGACTCCGAACACCCCCTGGGCAGGACTCCCCGTCCCCCCCGGGCCGGTGCGCCCGGTTCTCTGAAGACGATGGCCCCCCATTGGCCTGGCAGGAGACTCCGAACACCCCCTGGGCAGGACTCCCCGTCCCCCCCGGGCCGGTGCGCCCGGTTCTCTGAAGAAGATGGCCCCCCATTGGCCTGGCAGGAGACTCCGAACACCCCCTGGGCAGGACTCCCCGTCCCCCCCGGGCCGGTGCGCCCGGTTCTCTGAAGGAGATGGCCCCCCCTTGGCCTGGCAGGAGACTCCGAACACCCCCTGGGCAGGACTCCCCGTCCCCCCCGGGCCGGTGCGCCCGGTTCTCTGAAGGAGATGGCCCCCCCTTGGCCTGGCAGGAGACTCCGAACACCCCCTGGGCAGGACTCCCCGTCCCCCCTGGGCCGGTGCGCCCGGTTCTCTGAAGAAGATGGCCCCCCATTGGCCTGGCAGGAGACTCCGAACACCCCCCGGGCAGGACTCCCCGTCCCCCCCGGGCCGGTGCGCCCGGTTCTCTGAAGAAGATGGCCCCCCATTGGCCTTGCAGGAGACTCCGAACACCCCCTGGGCAAGACTCCCCGTCCCCCCCGGGCCGGTGCGCCCGGTTCTCTAAAGAAGATGGCCCCCCATTGGCCTGGCAGGAGACTCCGAACACCCCCTGGGCAGGACTCCCCGTCCCCCCCGGGCCGGTGCGCCCGGTTCTCTGAAGAAGATGGCCCCCCATTGGCCTGGCAGGAGACTCCGAACACCCCCTGGGCAGGACTCCCCGTCCCCCCCGGGCCGGTGCGCCCGGTTCTCTGAAGAAGATGGCCCCCCCTTGGCCTGGCAGGAGACTCCGAACACCCACTGGGCAGGACTCCCCGTCCCCCCCGGGCCGGTGCGCCCGGTTCTCTGAAGACGATGGCCCCCCATTGGCCTGGCAGGAGACTCCGAACACCCCCTGGGCAGGACTCCCCGTCCCCCCCGGGCCGGTGTGCCCGGTTCTCTGAAGAAGATGGCCCCCCATTGGCCTGGCAGGAGACTCCGAACACCCCCTGGGCAGGACTCCCCGTCCCCCCCGGGCCGGTGCGCCCGGTTCTCTAAAGAAGATGGCCCCCCATTGGCCTGGCAGGAGACTCCGAACACCCCCTGGGCAGGACTCCCCGTCCCCCCCGGGCCGGTGCGCCCGGTTCTCTGAAGAAGATGGCCCCCCATTGGCCTGGCAGGAGACTCCGAACACCCCCTGGGCAGGACTCCCCGTCCCCCCCGGGCCGGTGCGCCCGGTTCTCTAAAGAAGATGGCCCCCCATTGGCCTGGCAGGAGACTCCGAACACCCCCTGGGCAGGACTCCCCGTCCCCCCCGGGCCGGTGCGCCCGGTTCTCTGAAGAAGATGGCCCCCCATTGGCCTGGCAGGAGACTCCGAACACCCCCTGGGCAGGACTCCCCGTCCCCCCCGGGCCGGTGCGCCCGGTTCTCTGAAGAAGATGGCCCCCCCTTGGCCTGGCAGGAGACTCCGAACACCCACTGGGCCGGACTCCCCGTCCCCCCCGGGCCGGTGCGCCCGGTTCTCTGAAGAAGATGGCCCCCCATTGGCCTGGCAGGAGACTCCGAACACCCCCTGGGCAGGACTCCCCGTCCCCCCCGGGCCGGTGCGCCCGGTTCTCTGAAGAAGATGGCCCCCCATTGGCCTGGCAGGAGACTCCGAACACCCCCTGGGCAGGACTCCCCGTCCCCCCCGGGCCGGTGCGCCCGGTTCTCTGAAGAAGATGGCCCCCCCTTGGCCTGGCAGGAGACTCCGAACACCCCCTGGGCAGGACTCCCCGTCCCCCCCGGGCCGGTGCGCCCGGTTCTCTGAAGAAGATGGCCCCCCATTGGCCCTGGCAGGAGGCTCCGACCACCCCCCGGGCTGGACTCCCCGTCCCCCCCAGGCCGGTGCGCCCGGTTATTGGAAGATGATGGCTCCCCATGGGCCTTGCAGGAGGTTCCGACCACCCCCTGGGCTGGGCTCCCCGTCCCCCCCAGGCCGGTGCGCCCGGTTATTAGCAGATGACGCCTCCCCATGGGCCCTGCAGGAGGCTCCGACCACCCCCTGGCCTGGACTCCCCGTCCCCCCAGGCCGGTGCGCCCGGTTCTCCGAAGATGATGGCCCCCCATAGGCCCTGAAGGATGCCCCGACCACCCCCTGGGTTGGACTCCCCATCCCCCCAGGCCGGTGCGCCCAGTAGTACATCCCCACAGGCCCGGCACTACACTCCGACCACCCATTGCAGGAGTTGCACTGCCCACTGCCCCCAGGCAGTGAGGCAGTGCATTGCAGGAGTTGCACTGCCCACTGCTCCCAGGCAGTGAGGCAGTGCGTTGCAGGAGTTCCGCTGCCCACTGCCCCAGGGCAGTGAGGCAGTGCATTGCAGGAGTTGCGCTGCCCACTGCCCCCAGGCAGTGCGGCAGTGTATTGCAGAAGTTGCACTGCCCAATACCCCCAGGCAGTGGGGCAGTGCGTTGCAGGAGTTCCACTGCCCACTGCCCCCAGACAGTGAGGCAGTGCATTGCAGGAGTTGCACTGTCCACTGCCCCCAGGCAGTGGGGCAGAGTAATGCAGGAGCTGCACTGCTCACTGCCCCCAGGCAGTGCGGCAGTGTATTGCCGGAGGTCCACTGCCCACTGCCCCCAAGCCAGTGCGGCAGTGCGTTGCAGGAGTTGCGCTGCCCACTGCCCCCAAGCAGTGCGGCAGTGTATTGCAGGAGTTGCACTGCCCACTGCCCCCAGGCAGTGAGGCAGTGCATTGCAGGAGTTGCACTGCCCACTGCCCCCAGGGCAGTGAGGCGGTGCATTGCAGGAGTTGCACTGCCCACTGACCCAGGGCAGTGAGGCAGTGCACTGCAGAGGTTGCACTGTCCGCTGCCCCCAGGCAGTGAGGCAGTGCATTGCGAGAGTTCCACTGCCCACTGCTCTGGGACAGTGAGGCAGTGCATTGCAGGAGTTGCACTGTCCACTGCCCCCAAGCAGTGGGGCAGTGCATTGCAGGAGTTCCACTGCCCACTGAAGAAGATGGCCCCCCACTGGCCTTGCAGGAGACTCCGAACACCCCCTGGGCAGGACTCCCCGTCCCCCCCGGGCCGGTGCGCCCGGTTCTCTGAAGAAGATGGCCCCCCATTGGCCTGGCAGGAGACTCCGAACACCCCCTGGGCAGGACTCCCCGTCCCCCCCAGGCCGGTGCGCCCGGTTCTCTGAAGAAGATGGCCCCCCATTGCCCTGGCAGGAGGATCCGAACACCCCCTGGGCAGGACTCCCCGTCCCCCCCGGGCCGGTGCGCCCGGTTCTCTGAAGAAGATGGCCCCCCATTGGCCTGGCAGGAGACTCCGAACACCCCCTGGGCAGGACTCCCCGTCCCCCCCGGGCCGGTGCGCCCGGTTCTCTGCAGAAGATGGCCCCCCATTGGCCTGGCAGGAGACTCCGAACACCCCCTGGGCAGGACTCCCCGTCCCCCCGGGCCGATGCGCCCGGTTCTCTGAAGAAGATGGCCCCCCATTGGCCCTGGCAAGAGGCTCCGACCACCCCCTGGGCTGGACTCCCCGTCCCCCCCAGGCCGGTACGCCCGGTTATTGGAAGATGATGGCTCCCCATGGGCCTTGCAGGAGGTTCCGACCACCCCCTGGGCAGGACTCCCCGTCCCCCCCAGGCCGATGCGCCCGGTTATTGCAGGAGTTCCACTGCCCACTGCCCCCAGGCAGTGAGGCAGTGCATTGCAGGAGGTCCACTGCCCACTGCCCCAGGGCAGTGAGGCAGTGCATTGCAAGAGTTGCACTGCCCGCTGCCCCCAGGCAGTGGGGCAGTGCATTGCAGGAGTTCCACTGCCCACTGCCCCCAGGCAGTGAGGCAGTGCGTTGCAGGCGTTCCACTGCCCACTGCCCCCAGGCGGCGAGGCAGTGCATTGCAGGAGTTGCACTGCCCACTGCCCCCAGGCAGTGAGGCAGTGCGTTGCAGGAGTTCCACTGCCCACTGCCCCCAGGCAGTGAGGCAGTGCATTGCAGGAGTTGCACTGCCCACTGCCCCAGGGCAGTGAGGCAGTGCGTTGCAAGAGTTGCACCGCCCACTGCCCCCATGCAGTGACGCACTGCATTGCAGAAGTTGCAATGCCCACTGCCCCCAGGCAGCGAGGCAGTGCATTGCAGGAGTTGCACTGCCCACCGCCCCCCGGGCAGTGCGGCAGTGTATTGCAGGAGTTGCACTGCCCACTGCCCCAGACAGTGAGGCAGTGCATTGCAGGAGGTCCACTGCCCACTACCCCCAGGCAGTGAGGCAGTGCATTGCAGGAGTTCCACTGCCCGCTGCCCCAGGGCAGTGAGGTAGTGCATTGCAGGAGTTGCACTACCCACTGCCCCCAGGCAGTGAGGCAGTGCATTGCAGGAGTTCCACTGCCTACTGCCCGAGGGCAGTGAGGCAATGCATTGCAGGAGTTGCACTGCCCACTGCCCCCAGGCAATGCGGCCGTGTATTGCAGGAGTTGCACTGCCCACTGCCCCCAGGCAGTGGGGCAGTGCATCGAAGGTAGTCCACTGCCCACTGCCCCCAGGCAGTGAGGCAGTGTGTTGCGGGAGGTCCACTGCCCACTGCCCCCAGGCAGTGGAGCAGTGCATTGAAGGAGGTCCACTGCCCACTGCCCCCAGGCAGTGCGGCAGTGTATTGCAGGAGGTCCACTGCCCACTGCCCCCAGGCAGTGAGGCGGTGTACTGAAGGAGGTCCACTGCCCACTGCCCCAAGGCAGTGGGGCAGTGTATTGCAGGAGTTGCACTGCCCACTGCCCCCAGGCAGTGGGGCAGTGCATTGCAGGAGTTCCACTGCCCACTGCCCCCTGCCCACGACAACAGTGCAGCAGGGCACACACAGTGCAGTGTGGTGCAGAGCACCAAGCAGAGTGCACCACACAGAAGGCACTGGTGGTGCAGCGCGGCACGCAGGGTGCAGTGGGCAAATGAGACCCTGTGTGACTGCGCGCAGGCGTCGGCAAGGCAGTGTCGGCCAAGTGCGAGAGTGCACTGGTCCGGCTATGCCACAACACACTTACACACAGCGCGCACACAACACACACAGCCCAGCCCGTTTACCTGTACCCGTGGGTAGACATCCCGGCCTTTGCCTTTTGGTAACAGCGCCTTCGGCACACCACACCACACCACACCACACCACACCACACCACACCACACCACAGCACGACACGAGGAGTCCATTACAGTGTGGTACGCCCACGCCAAGGCTCGACCCACGTTGCTAAAGGCCCGCCTGGGCCCAGGCAGCACGATGGCGTGGGTGTTGCAGGAGCTACGCCTGCACCAGCAAGCGGAAAGAGAGGGAGTTCAGCGGGAGCTCCTGGGATGACAACTGTCACCAGGGGGGTGACGTCCAGATTCCCCCAACTCCCCCTATTTCCGCCCCGAAACCACACACTGACGCACAGCGCGCACACAACACACACAGCCCTCCCGTTTACCTGTACCCCCGGGTAGACATTCCGGCCATTGCCTTCTGGTAACAGCGCCTTCGGCACAGCACAGCACAGCACAGCACAGCACAGCACAGCACAGCACAGCACACCACACCACACCACACCACAGCACGACACGCCTGCAATGCATGCGCAACGCATGGCACACAGCTCACCCCAAGCCAGGCACGCTCAACTGAACCCAACCGAACCCAACCGAACCAACCCCCATCCCAGCCCGGCCCACCCCAACCCTCCGATTTCCGTATCGCAGGGTATTCCCAGCTGCCCAAAGACTGGCTGATGGACATCTTGCACCCCCACTACATCCATCGCCTGGTGGAGGCGTTCATGTCCATGCTGCAGCTGCAATGCCTTCCCCTGCCCACCGATCAGCACCCCCAACACCACCAACAACAGCAGGCAATGTGACCCGGGCCTGGGCCCTGCCCCTTCCGCCTGCTGTCGCTGCACGCCCCTACTCCACCAAATCTGACGACGGGGCAGATGGCGCAACGCAGAATGCCCCCATTGCAGGACTGTGACAGGCCCATAAACACCGACACAGTCCACAGACGCAAACCAGATATAACACGGGCTCTTCAGAGCCATCCATCATATTGGCCCGAGCACTGCAGTGGCCCATCAGCCCCACCCTCTCTCCAAAGCAGCCCTCAGACCTCTCTCGTTGTGTTTCGTTCAGAACCGTCGGGGGCAGCGGTTGACTGATGGCGGTCGGGGCGCTGTGGACGATAAGTGGCCGTTGAGCCAACAACGGGTGCCGCTCAGCTCACGGCGGTTTGCAATGACCGGCCGTACTTTTTGTGATGTAGACTGTCTGCAGTGGTACAGCACTGCCACGGTAAGTGATAATGACAAGAATGCGCACACATATGTGTGTACGGAGGGGGCTGGGCATATTGTTCCAGGGGTACAGCATGTAGCTCCACAGTGTGTGTGTATGTGTGTGTGTGTGTGGTCTGCTGGCTCAGCAACAACGCCCGCTGGGATGACCAGCAATACACAGACTGGGTTATCCCGTTGGAATTTCAGCCAGAGGGCTACAGACCCGCGTGGTGCCAGGATATCCACCTCCTCCGGCAGCGCACCGACCTGTAACATCTTTTTGTGTATGTGTGGTTGGGTGGATGCACCTAGCACAGGAACCTGCCCTGAAGTTTGCATGTATAGGGCACATAGGACACGAACTCCTCCAAGGATTAATTGAGGTCGTTGGTAGTGCAGCGCTGGTTTGAGGGCAGGTCAGGGTGCAAGAAAAGAACTGCCGCAGATGCCCGGTGCTGCACATTGCCGCATTCACCAACAGACCGAAAGACGTCTAGGACAGCTCTACTTTTCCTGAGGAGTTTTCTCCGACCGCTTTTCTTTGCTCTGTTCTTGTCTTGCGGTTCTCATCGTGTGTGTGTGTGTGTGTGTGTGCTGGGCAGCCTTGCTTATTTGCCTGCAGGCCTCTGGCTGAGAATCGCTGCCAGAGGCTGTATCCGACTTCTGGGAGGTGAATTGGGAGCGCTTGCCTCTGTCCTTTGCACTGCAGAAAGGCGCCTAGTGCAGGCGGGACATGCTTCTGCTTTTGTTCTGCTTTGCACCTGACGAGATCTAGTACATTCAGGCCGCCTTTTGCAGTGCCCTGTTTGTCGCGTCGACCGTGTGTGTGTGCTGTATGCTCTGTTCTTCACAGCTGAGGCTGCGGCGAGCTGCTGCCGGACATCTCCCTCCTCCTGTACCTACCGAAAGGCGCATAGCCGCCGATGGTCATGCCTCTTCTGTTGGGTCGGCCTGACGAGAATCTTTGCACTCAGCGCCTTTGTAGTGCCTGTTTGTCACGTGTGTGTGGAAGGCAAGCTCCTCCGGGCTTCTCCAAGAATTATTTGGGAAGTCTGCCGCAGGCTCCGTCCACACCATTTCTTCTGCACCAGCATTGCATTGACCATTGACTGCACGTGCCCCTGTACTCTTCGAGTTCTGATGCAGTGAGAGAGATTACTGCTCTCAATGCACAGTGATGTTTTGGTCTCATGTGTGTGTCCGTGTGTGTGGTGAGTGTAGTGTGTGGGCAACAGGGGGGGCAGGATGGAAAGGGAGGCATCCACTTTGGCAGGCACGCACAGCACTTGACGTACCCCCACGGGGGGGGGGATAAAACCTAAGGGGCACCCACCCACTCACCAACTGACCAACACAAAGGAAAACAAAAGGGGAAAATTTCCGGCGCCTTTGGCGCTGGGAATGTAACTCTTCCCCTCAACACCACCAACCCATTGTCGGCGGGCACGCACGGGGGGGGGGGGGAGGGTGTGCGAGTCCAGGGTGCAGGTCGCTTGTGGGGACGGCTCGGTGGGAGGTCCGTCCTCTGCCCATCCCACTGACCTGTAATGTCTCTGGGGCGTGTACAACAGGCATTGCTGAAAGCAGACCTCACACCAACTGTGTGTGACGGGCAGGTACACTGAGGCCCAAGTGCACTGTGCGGTCCAGTCTACAATGCATGTGTTCTTCCATGTTGCAGTGCTCATGCTGCTTGGAGCCCTCGGGCCTTGGACAAAGCATCCGTCCACAGGAACGACTGGGATGCGCTTTCGACCCCCACTGTGCCACCCCTCGAAGGCGATGACAAGCATGTCAGCCGTGCTGCATGGAACAGTAGCATTAGGCTCCCTCTCTTCAATGTTCAATGACAGTGTCTTAGAAGCAGCAGTGCCTTTGCAGTCGGATGCAAACGGGACCCCTTATCCCTGATACATGTCACCATCCAACAGAAAGGCGCCTAGCCTTCAGGCAACCATGTGCTTGTGAGGCTGACTTGACGAGTTGCCACGTCCCCTGGCTTCCTGTAAGTGTTGGGTATCCACAGTGTGTTGGTTCACCACTCGGTCTCCTTGCGCAGTGCGTCGGTGTGTGTCTCTCTCTCCCTCTCTCTCCCTCCCTCCCTCCCTCCCTCCCTCTCCCTCTCCCTCTCCCTCTCCCTCTCCCTCTCCCTCTCCCTCTCCATCTCCCTCTCTCTCTCCCTCTCCCTCTCCCTCTCCCTCTCCCTCTCCCTCTCCCTCTCCCTCTCTCTCTCCCTCTCCCTCTCCCTCTCCCTCTCCCTCCGTCTCTCCCTCTCTCTCTCTCTCTCTCTCTCTCTCTCTCTCTCTCTCTCTCTCTCTCTGTCTCTCGGTGTATGCACGTCTATGCGTGTGCCCACGTCCCGCAAGGCCTATGACAACGGCATTACAACTCCTTATAAGGGCGTTTTCCGCAGTGGTGTTATCCCACAAAGTTGTGTGTATGCCGGGTTCAGTGCTTTCTTGCTTGATTTTCTGCGTCGCCATTTCCGTCCCTTTGATGGCAGGATCCATGCGGGTGCGAAGCCCATCATGGGTGCGCCATGGCAGGAACAAGGAAGTGATGGTCTCGGTGCTGCCTCGAGTGAATCACCTGCAGTCAGCACCTGGCGGATGGCCCTGTGAAACAGGGTCAGCAGGCCGGACCCCCCCCGCCCCCCACCCCAAGGCCTTGAAAGTGGGAGTTGCCCCTCCACCCCGATCCCACCCCATCAGCAACTGTCAGCTACGCTCCAATCGGATGCTTCCAACACCAACCGCTGCTCCAACGGTTTTGTAACCGCCGGCTCCTGGTACTCCCCAACCGCTTTACCATCCGTGGCCGACCGATTTCACAGGCGTTGGTGGCACGACCTCGTGGCCAGCGCCTTCTTTCAGCGCAGGCCTCCCCGCCCTCCCGCACCGTGTGTCCCTCATGTCTGCCATTATAGCCCGCACATTGGGAGGCCTTTGGCAGGCACACCCGTGGTATGGTTAGGGTCACCGAGCTGGTGGAACCAGGCTTGGTTTTTTTACCCTTTTTAGTGTCCAGGGTGGACCTACCAGGTTTAGCAGCAGCAAGCAGCAAGCAGCAAGCAAGCAAGCAAGCAAGCAGGCAGCAGCACGCGCGAAATGGGTAAAAATCAAAACTCCGTCGTGGTGCTTCAGATTTGGATGAAATTTTGGTGGATGATACCTATGGGTGTGAAAGTACAATCACACAAAGGTTGAGCGAGAAACTCAACGGTGGCGGCCGGGAACAGGATTCGCAAGTGGCGGACCTCAGTTTCAAAAATTGCAGTTTAGGGCCAAAAACAGCCATTTTTGGGCCAAAAAAGCCCTGGACCACATTCAAAACGGCCAAACAAAGGGAAACGGTGGGTACACTCCACGTGCCGCTTGACTTCCCCGTGTCAACGAGCTCTTTGCGGCCCTCTAACTCCATGATATGTCCCGGAAACGGCCCAAAAAGGCCCCTAGAAGCTCCAAATGCCGACAGCCACAAACCAAGAATAGGCCATATCTTTGGCTACATGGCTCAAAATGCGATTCCGAGGGCACCTACTCCACCCGCAACCCCCCACTTTTTTTGGTTTCCACCCCTCAAAATTGCCCAAACGGATGCCTAGACCCCAATACCTAGGCCCACTAGGCTGCGACAAGCTGCAAGCTCAAGCCCAAACAGGTGGGTGCCCAAATGGGTCAACGGGGTCCAGTAGGGGCAAAAAGATGACTTTTCTCAAAAATGATCCTGGACCATGTGCGACGCTAAAACAAGTGTTTTTGGACTGTTTTGAGCTTGTGGTGGCCCATGTTGGTCCTCCGAAAATCCCCAAATGCCTTGAAAATGAGCTGCTTTGGGCCCAAAAATGGGTCAAAAATGGGTCAAAAACGCATTTTTCCAAACCTCATCCTAGACCATTTGGGGTACACAAACGGGTGAAATGAGCCCATTTTGAGCCCATTTTGGGGCATTTTGGCCCCTCAGAAGTCCAAAAAGCCTTGAAAGTGGGCCTCGTGGTGATGGGGTTCACTTGCAAGCTGATTTCACTTTGTCAACACCCATCAATGCGGGAATCATTCTTGATGTCCCTCACCAGTCACCAGCTAATGTTCCCTCCCCCACCAGCTCCGTCCCAATATTCAGTCTTGATTAGGGTCAGGGTCAGGGTCACGGTGATGGTCAAGGTCAGGGTTAGGGTTAGGGTCACCGAGCTGGTGGAACCAGTCTTGGTTTTATAACCCTTTTTAGTGTCTAGGGTGGACCTACCAGGTTTAGCAGCAGCAGCAGCAAGCAGCAGCAAGCAGCAGCAAGCAGCAAGCAGCAGCACGCGCGAAATGGGTAAAAATCAGAACTCCGTCGTGGGGGTTCAGATTCGGGTGAAATTTTGGTGGATGATACCTATGGGTGTGAAGTACAATCACACAAAGTTTGAGCAAGAAACTCAACGGTGGTGGCCGGGAACGGGATTCGCAAGTGGCGGACCTCAGTTTCAAAAACTGCAGTTTAGGGCCAAAAACAGCCATTTTTGGGCCAAAAAAGCCCTAGAACACATTCAAAACGGCCAAACAAAGGGAAACGGTGGGTACACTCCACGTGCCGCTTGACTTCCCCATGTCAACGAGCTCTTTGCGGCCCTCTAACTCCATGATATGTCGTGGAAACGGCCCAAAAAGGCCCCCAGAAGCTCCAAATGCCGACAGCCACAAACCAAGAATAGGCCATATCTTTGGCTACATGGCTCAAAATGCAATTCCGAGGGCACCTAATCCACCTGCAACCCCCCACTTTTTGTGGTTTCCACCCCTCAGAATTGCCCAAATGGACGTCTAGACCCCCATACCTAGGCCCACTAGGTTGCGGCAAGCTGCAAGCTCAAGCCCAAACAGGTGGGTGCCCAAATGGGTCAACAGGGTCCAGCAGTGGCAAAAAGATGACTTTTCTCAAAATGATCCTAGACCATGTGCGACGCTAAAACAAGTGTTTTTGGACCGTTTGGAGCTTGTGGTGGCCCATTTTGGTCTTCCGAAAATCCCCAAATGCTTTGAAAATGAGCTGCTTTGGGACCAAAAATGGGTCAAAAATGGGTCAAAAATGGGTCCAAAACGCATTTTTCCAAACCTCATCCTCGACCATTTGGGGTGCACAAACGGGTGAAATGAGCCCATTTTGAGCCCATTTTGGGGTATTTTGGCCCCTTAGAAGTCCAAAAAGCCTTGAAAGTGGGCCTCGTGGTGATGGGGTTCATTTGCAAGCTGATTTCACTTTGTCAAGAGCCACCAATGTGTGAATCATTCTTGATGTCCGTCACTAATCATAGCTGATGTTCCCTCCCCCACCAGCTCGGTCCCAATATTCCGTCTTGATTAGGGTTAGGGTCACCGAGCTGGTGGAACCAGTCTTGGTTTAATAACCCTTTTTAGGGTCTAGGGTGGACCTACCAGGTTTAGCAGCAGCAGCAAGCAGCAAGCAGCAGCAAGCAGCAGCACGCGCGAAATGGGTAAAAATCAAAACTCCGTCGTGGTGCTTCAGATTTGGATGAAATTTTGGTGGATGATACCTATGGGTGTGAAGTACAATCACACAAAGGTTGAGCAAGAAACTCAACGGTGGTGGCCGGGAACGGGATTCGCAAGTGGCGGACCTCAGTTTCAAAAACTGCAGCTTAGGGCCAAAAACAGCCATTTTTGGGCCGAAACTGGACCACATTCAAAACGGCCAAACGAAGGGAAACGGTGGGTACACTCCACGTGCCGCTTGACTTCCCCGTGTCAACGAGCTCTTTGCGGCCCTCTAACTCCATGATATGTCCCGGAAACGGCCCAAAAAGGCCCCTAGAAGCTCCAAATGCCGACAGCCACAAACCAAGAATAGGCCATATCTTTGGCTACATGGCTCAAAATGCAATTCCGAGGGCACCTACTCCACCCGCAACCCCCCACTTTTTTTGGTTTCCACCCCTCAGAATTGCCCAAACGGATGCCTAGACCCCAATACCTAGGCCCACTAGGCTGCGACAAGCTGCAAGCTCAAGTCCAAACACGTGGGTGCCCAAATGGGTCAACGGGGTCCAGTAGGGGCAAAAAGATGACTTTTCTCAAAAATGATCCTGGACCATGTGCGACGCTAAAACAAGTGTTTTTGGACTGTTTTGAGCTTGTGGTGGCCCATGTTGGTCCTCCGAAAATCCCAAAATGCCTTGAAAATGAGCTGCTTTGGGACCAAAAATGGGTAGAAAATGGGTCAAAAACGCGTTTTTCCAAACCTCATCCTAGACCATTTGGGGTGCACAAACGGGTGAAATGAGCCCATTTTGAGCCCATTTTGGGGCATTTTGGCCCCTCAGAAGTCCAAGAAGCCTTGAAAGTGGGTCTCGTGGTGATGGGGTTCATTTGCAAGCTGATTTCACTTTGTCAAGTCATCAATGTGTGAATCATTCTTGATGTCCCTCACCAGTCACCAGCTAATGTTCCCTCCCCCACCAGCTCGGTCCCAATATTCAGTCTTGATTAGGATTTGGGGTAGGGTTAGGGTTAGGGTCACCGAGCTGGTGGAACCAGTCTTGGTTTTATAACCCTTTTTAGTGTCTAGGGTGGACCTACCAGGTTTAGCAAGCAAGCAGCAAGCAGCAAGCAAGCAGCAAGCAAGCAGCACGCGCGAAATGGGTAAAAATCAGAACTCCGTCGTGGTGCTTCAGATTTGGATGAAATTTTGGTGGATGATACCTATGGGTGTGAAGTACAATCACACAAAGTTTGAGCAAGAAACTCAACGGTGGCGGCCGGGAACGGGATTCGCAAGTGGCGGACCTCAGTTTCAAAAACTGCAATTTAGGGCCAAAAACAGCCATTTTTGGGCTTAAAAAGCCCTGGAACACATTCAAAACGGCCAAACAAAGGGAAACGGTGGGTACACTCCACGTGCGGCTTGACTTCCCCATGTCAACGAGCTCTTTGCGGCCCTCTAACTCCATGATATGTCGTGGAAACGGCCCAAAAAGGCCCCCAGAAGCTCCAAATGCCGACAGCCACAAACCAAGAATAGGCCATATCTTTGGCTACATGGCTCAAAATGCAATTCCGAGGGCACCTACTCCACCCGCAACCCCCCACTTTTTGTGGTTTCCACCCCTCAAAATTGCCCAAATGGACGTCTAGACCCCCATACCTAGGCCCACTAGGTTGCGGCAAGCTGCGAGCTCAAGCCCAAACAGGTGGGTGCCCAAATGGGTCAACGGGGTCCAGTAGGGGCAAAAAGATGACTTTTCTCAAAAATGATCCTGGACCATGTGCGACGCTAAAACAAGTGTTTTTGGACCGTTTTGAGCTTGTGGTGGCCCATGTTGGTCCTCCGAAAATCCCAAAATGCCTTGGAAATGGGCTGTTTTGGGACCAAAAATGGGTAGAAAATGGGTCAAAAACGCATTTTTCCAAACCTCATCCTAGACCATTTGGGGTGCACAAACGGGTGAAATGAGCCCATTTTGAGCCCATTTTGGGGCATTTTGGCCCCTCAGAAGTCCAAAAAGCCTTGAAAGTGGGCCTCGTGGTGATGGGGTTCACTTGCAAGCTGATTTCACTTTGTCAAGAGCCATCAATGTGTGAATCATTCTTGATGTCCCTCACCAGTCATAGCTGATGTTCCCTCCCCCACCAGCTCGGTCCCAATATTCAGTCTTGATTAGGGTTAGGGTTAGGATTTGGGATGCAGCACCAATCGGTGACCCTTCGTGACATTCGTCTGCGTAACGTACACTTGGTGGACTTCCGCGTCGTCCTGACCCCTTCTATTATTGAGGCAGGCCCACGATGGGCCGAGCGTCCTGACCGAGGTCGACTGCCAATGGGCTTGGCCAGTCGATGCTGCACTATGCCTCGGAAACAGTCTGTGGGGGCGTCGCGTGCGCTGCGCGCGCTGGCCCCCAACTCCCCGGCAACGGAAGCGATGCTGTCTCAATGGGGGATGTCAGGAGCAAACGTTGAAGCCTCCCAGTCGCCCCCTTTCTCCCTCCTGCACACCAGAGCCGCTACGATCTGGCATGCCGTTCCCAGTGTGTCCCCCTAACCCGCTCCCCCGTATGACGAGAACAACGCCCCCCCCCCCCCGTCAGAGCCACACGGGGCGTTGTGTCCGCAACCGCCGGACCCGTGGGATTTGGAGGTTCCTTTTTGGTGGTGGTCCGCGAAGATCAAGTTCTGCGTCGTGCTTCGGGGCCGGAGATGGTGTTTGGGGGGTGCTGTGTATCCGTGTCTGCTTGTCTGGGCGTGCGGCTCATTGTCCACCGCCCGGGCCCTGCGGTAGTGCCACTGCCGGTGCCTTCGGAGGCCACGCGTGCACACCGCCCCTCGTCCGGACAATGGGAGGCGGTGTTCCTGCCGTTTCCAGTGAGTCTAACGTTGTTCCCGTAAGAAGGCGCCATTCTGTGGCCCCCAGCAGGTGTCCCATGTGGCGCTGCGGGTCTTGCCCTCTGCCCGGCCCCCCGCGGGTTCCAGGCATGTGCAACCGCAGACATGTTTTAGTATAAGAGTGAGGCCACCCCCCCCCCCCCCCGAACAACAAAGCATGTGGTGCTGTTTGGGCTGCGTTAGCCATGAAGGCCGTGCGAAGGCAGGCGCGGCTGGAGCTTAGTGGCGGGACCACACCTGACCTTTTGGGGCCCTTGTCCAGACATAACGGACGGCCGCTGGGCCCCGTTGGGCACGCGTCGCGATCTCGCCCCTTCCTCCTTCACCACCCCTCAGTACCCGGGAGGACGACTGAGCACCAGCCCGAGACACGCGGTACTCCTGCCCTCCCTTGCGGTCTGACTAACCCGAGCCCGACGAAGAAGCCCCTGATAACCCCCTGACAGGACTCAGCAGCATTTGGAACTGGTTTAATGCGACGACCGTATGCCTGTGCCATGGGGGTGTTCGGTGGCCATTTATCTGTTGCTTCATTTCCGGTAACCACTAGCACAACAGGGAAACACAGGGACGCACCCCTGGCCTGCACCGAAGGCCTGCTATAATGGGGAGCTACCCGACCCGAGGACGCCAGTGTGGCCATACAGGTGCAACTGGGAAGACCTGGTAACAACGGTGATACCCCACTAGCACACACACACACACGCACTTCATATGCGCATGCAATGTGTGTCTTGCTGCCACGTGGTATATGGTTCAAAGGGCAGGAGTCGCGGTGTGTTAGCGACATTTGTCAATAAGGAGCATCGAGCCCGTCAGGGCAGCCCCCCTGCAGGGCTGGACAATGAACTCATGGTCTGCGGTAGTGCTAGGACCGTAGGATTGTTGAACCTCGCAGTTTGAGCATGAATGGAATTGTTACCTTGGCACACACACACACACACACACTTCATACTCTCCGGCGCTGCGTTTGATCAGGGTGCCCCAGCCATCAGAGCTGGAGGCTCGTTCAGCGCAGGTGCAGGTGTTCTCACAACCTGCACAGCCATCAGCACGCGGGACTTGCATGTCACGCCCTCAGCCTGGCTCATGCCATGGCATATGGCGGCACGCCATGGGACAGTGCTCCAGCAACCGGACTTGGACAATGCTCTGGGCCTTCGCACGGGCAGCTGGGGGCTGCATGGGCACTTCAACACTCATTCGTGGGGGCAACGCCAAGATGGCTGGACTGTTGCCAAGGGACACAAGGACCACAAAATCGGAGGTCGGCGGGGAATGCCACCGGCGGTGGCAGTGAGTTGGTAGTGTTGGTACGACTGGTTTGGGGCCAGTCTTTCTGCGAGTGTGTATCCCACAAATTTTTTTGTGTATCTTGCGCATCCCAATTTCTGGTTTTGTGTACCGCATGTGTATCCCAAAAAAAAACAAAGTGTGTTACGGGTGTGTATCCGCCTGTGGTACGGAGTTGAGAGCAAAGATTCCCTCTGTGTGTCACTGTACCCGCTGATGCCCGCACACCTGTTTCAGATGTGCAGTATCTGTATGACCATACGTCCCAATTATCCGTGGGCGGCACTCACATGCCCTGCGGCTGGGGACAACGGGTGCAACAGGGTGGTCAACTCTCACCTCCGGGTTCATGCTCCTGGACGTATGCCGGCTGGGGCCTGCTTGGGACACAAAGGACGTCGAGGGTCCGTCCGTTCTGGCTCAATTTAGTCGTGAGGGTTGCACAGGTGCTCCCGTGTCCAAGGACGTTGGGACCACACACACAATTCACACAGGCAATTCACAGGGCAAACCCCTGCGCCTTGTTGTGGCACTCAAAGCTGGGATTGGAGGAAAGGCCTGCGAACAACTTGACGGCTTTCACAATGGCATCAAACTTGGGTCTTTGCTTTCTCCCACTTCTTGTGCCTGTCACTGTTCAGGTGCTCCCTCCCATCCCCACACGCACCAACGAATGCCCCACAACCACAAAGAGATTACTGTATGGTGCCTGCATGAAAACAGAGAGAAAAGAAACCGCACACACCCTGACACGGCTTTTGTACGGGCAGGGAACCAACCGGAGACCCCCAGAATTATAAGAGGGGGGGGGGAGGCCCAGAGCCTTGCTGGGGGCTCTAACGGCCGCCCTTCCGGAGCGCCGTTGAGAACGCAACGAGCCCATTGGCACCGTCCCGACCTTTTCACAGGGCCTGACCGTGATGGGGGGTGCCATGTCTGTGGGTTCTAATGCACAATGGGACGCAGGGCGATCCGGGGGGTGAGACGTGTCTCGGGAGTAGTTGCAGCGTGTGCACTTCAAACAGCAACTTCCCTGTGCCATCCGTCATCGGGACGGTAGAGGGCACGCACACATGTCTGCGCACACCGCTGCCCTGCATTGCTGACACCGTCTTGTCTCGGCCCTAATACATCCGGGGAGTGTGAGGATGGCGGGAACGTGGCCGGGCCGCACAATGCGTTGTCAGAGAGAATGAGTCTGAAGTTCCGGAACAATCTCGCACATGTGTCGATTGTGCCGGACAGTACAAAAAAAAACTACACGTCCGGGGAGTGTGTTGCTCTGCGACGTGGCTCTGAATGGGGGCAGTGCGGGGGCGGAGGGATATTCAGAAAACCATTGTTCTGCAGGATCTCAGTCTTCAATCTTTACACCGCTGTCTTTTTCAGCCTACAGTCATTGTGCCTCATGCACACGGGGAATCCTACGGGCGTGGCAGTCTCTCACTGCACCTGCTTTCAGACTCAGCCAATCCCCACTGCGTGTCAGATCCGCTACCACAATCATTTGTGGATCATCGTAGCACTGGACCACTCTGAACCTGGATTCCGAGACGTTGTCTCAAGTACCGTATGGTGACCAGGGTACGCCAGCTTACCTTGGGCCAAAAAAAAAGAAAACCGTTGTTATGCAGCATCAGTGCAGGACTGAGCGACTTTTGCCTGTTTGCTGCCACGCATTGAACTGCAGGAGGGGGGGGAGTCGAACCAAGATGGTCTTTCCCAGACACCCACTTCATCATGATAGCAATGAAATCATATCGGGAAAGACGCATGCGCGGCAGGTGTAATGGATGGCCATGCGCCGGCGACCTGTGAGCAGGACCTGACCGGTGAAAGGGGGGAGCCCCTCGCTCTACCGGTGTCATGGTTTCTCGCATCGCCTGGCGGTCTGTTTGGAACGCCCAAGACGGGGGAGTCACAGCCATCCTGCCCATGGGCCATCCTCCTAGATCTGATTTCCTTCTTCACTTCATCATGAGAATTGGATGCGACTCTCCAACCCTCCAGACCCACTCACCCCCTGCCCTCCTGCACCCCATCCTGTTTGTCTGTCTGGCAGATGCATGCGCCCCACCCCTGTCGAACTGGACCCGAGGATGGAGCTTGAAACCCGTGATGGTGTAAATAATGGTCTTGCGATGGCAGCAAAGTGCCCTAACCCCCAGTCCCTTCCCGGTCCCTCGCTCTAACCCCAGTGCACCGATCAATGCACCTTGACGTATTCAGTTTCTTTGAAGTCACACTTCTCAGGCTGCTAGGACGCATTGTTTTGTGAGCGCGTGCGCACTCTGCGTGTACCATGCCTGATCTGCTCTCCTGAGCATTGTGATGAAGTGATGCGCAAAGACGCAGAGGCCTTTAAAAAGGCTGATGCCAAAAGATACCAGACAAGTTCTATCAGCACACTGGCGGGAAATGCCACAGAAAGGGACATATATCACTCAAAGTGACCCCCATGTCGCCCTCCCCCCAAGCCCTCAGCCAACCCTGAACGAAGCCCCCCCCCCCCCCCCCAAAGAGCCTTCGGCCCACTTCTACTGGGGGCTGGGATGACGTCTCCAACTGAGAAGTTGACCCCCCATGTTTGTTTTATTCGGGCGAGGCGTTAAGGAGATGTTTGCT
This sequence comes from Eutreptiella sp. 'Long Island Sound 2002', assembly GCA_964036045.1. Taxonomy (NCBI): domain Eukaryota; phylum Euglenozoa; class Euglenophyceae; order Eutreptiales; family Eutreptiaceae; genus Eutreptiella; species Eutreptiella sp. 'Long Island Sound 2002'. Next base: position 6,115,373 of record OZ038398.1, on the reverse strand, counting down.
CCGTAGAACAGTGGCCCCTACGTTTGAAACTTATTGAGCTAGTGCACCAATCTAATTTTTGTGCAGCAAGAGGGCCTGCAAAACTTTCGCTGCAAAGTTCACTCTTTTCTGGTGCACGATTTTGCTGCTCTGCAATAATTTAGACCACATTTCGAAAGGCAAAGAATCTGCCAATTTCATTTAAATCCTTCTCTTTTTTAATGCCACGGGGCAGCTTTATCAATGTGTGCACCGAATTGTATGCTGCCCAACCCCTCATACTAATTTGTGTCTTGTCCACTTGGTATTGATTTTTACCTCGAAGCTGAAAGCCATTTCTGAAAATGATAACTACGTGTCAGATCTGCTACCACGACATTGTGGGATCATCGTAGCACTGGACAGCTCTGAATCTTGATTCCGAGAGGTTATCTCAAGTACTGTGAAGTGAGCGGGCTACGCCAGCTCATCTTAGTCTGAAGCTCCCCCCCCCCCAAAAAAAAAGAATATGATTTATGCCTTTCCCATTGCAAAGCACCCTGAACAGAGTGTAGCATGCACACTGGAAAGCTGAGGGGCATGGCAATTTTCCATTGAATGACGTGGTATCAGACTTAGCCCATCCTCCCTACACGTCAGATCTGCTGCCACAGTGGTTTCTGGGATCTTCGGAGAATTGGATGGCTCTGAAACTTTATCTTGAGAAGTCACCATACAGCTCGTCTTGGTCTGCCCTCCAAAAAGCGTAGCACGCATTTGCAGCCAATTACAAGAAGCAAGCACGAATAAATGGCTTCTGCTGTACAAGGGCAAATGATACCAATAATAACTACAATAGCTCTAAATGCATTGCAAAATCACACGTATCACAAAACAAGAGCAGAATACGGCTTCTGTACTGGAGGGTAAAATTAGGGCTAAGGTGTGGACATTTGGTATAACAGTAGCGCAGCCCAAAGCCTAGCATGTGCCCCTATTCCGTAGACCAATACTTGTGATGGGAACAGATGCTCATCACTGCGAAGCCAAGTGACAAACCTGGACCTGTAGGGGAATGCCCTACACATAGTGTGCACGCAGTGCAAAGTTTTGTATGTCAGCAAATAGTCGGACCCGAGTTTTGGCCCTTTTCACAAGTTTTTTCTTCCAAGCCAGGGTTTTTTTTAAGCTTCCTATGCATTGGGGGGGGGTGACTTAAGCGTAGGCCCGTTTTGGTGCGATGGTGGCCCATTTTCCGTTGGGGATATGGACCAGCCCCTTCCCAGTTCGGGGTATGGAAAGGCCCCTTTCCGGTTAGGGATGTGGACCGGCCCCCTTGCCAGTTGGGGATATGGGCTGGCCCCTTTCCGTTTGGGGATATGGACCGGCCCCTTTCCCATTTCCACTTGTTGAATTCAGTGGTGGATGAGATTTGGTGGATAAGAGACTTTCTCCCGACAACCACCATCCCCACTTGCCCTATTTTCGTAACCCACTTTACCAACAGCATGCCCATATGCTCGGTGGGTGGGGATTTGTCAGATGTTCTTTTTAGGGGGCGCACCGTGCGTTGTGCCCGCGCTGTGCGAAAAGTCAGCTGTTTTCCACCACCGGTGGCCATTGGTCCCAAGGCCCTAAACTCTACAACCTTTAGCCCCTAACGGTACACCAGGGATTTTATTTTCAGTCTGATGCTTGCCACGGGTCCGAGGGTCCTGAATTTTGCACCCCGAGCTATTTTGCATTGATCATGCATGCTTCAGTAGGTGGGTGGTTTTCAGGGGTGTTCTTAGGAAAAACAACGCAGTAATTGGCGCTGTGCAAAAACGCCCCCGGGTGGAAATCCTTTTTTGTGCTTTTCATCCATTTTTGATTTCTCCACAAAATTCTGAGTATAGACACATAGGGTCGACCAAAAAATTTACCCCTACCGTATGCCCTTGTATATGATATATATATATATATATATATATATATATATATATATTACTACACCCCTCTCCCCTTAAATCTAGCTAACATATATATATATATATATATATATATATATATATATATATATATATATATATATCGTATACCCTAACCCTAACCGTAGCCCTAATCAAGACTGAATATTGGGACCGAGCTGGTGGGGGAAGGAACATTAGATATGAATGGTGAGGGACACCAATGAGTCACACATTGAAGGCCGTTGACAAAGTGGAATCAGCTTGCAAGTGATCCCCTTCACCACAAGGCCCACTTTCAAGGCTTTTGCGGACTTGTGAGGGGCCAAAATGCCCCAAAATGGCCTCAAAATGGGCTCATTTCACCCGCTTGTGCACCCCAAATGGTGTGGGATGAGTTTTGGAAAAATGCGTTTTTGACCCATTTTCAACCCATTTTTGGTCCCAAAACAGCGCATCTTCAAGGCATTTTGGGATTTTCGGAGGACCAAAATGGGCCACCACAAGCTCAAAACAGTCCAAAAACACTTGCTTTAGCATCACACATGGTCTAGGATCATTTTTGAGAAAAGTCATTTTTCTGCCCCATTGGACCATATTGACCCATTTGGGCACCCACCTGTTTGGGCTTGAGCTTGCAGCTTGCCGCAGCCTAGTGGGCCTGGGTACCGGGGTTCTAGGCGTCCATTTGGGCAATTCGGAGGGGTGGAAACCACAAAAAGTGGGGGGTTGTGGGTGGACTAGGTGCCCTCGGAATCGCGGTTTCAGCCATGTAGCCAAAGATATGGCCTGCTCTTGGTTTGTGGCTGTCGCCCGCCAATCTGCACAAAATTTGGGGCTTTTGGGGGCCTTTTTGGGCAGTTTCCGGGACATATGGTGGAGTTAGAGGGCCGCAAAGGGCTCGTTGACATGGGAAAGTCAAGCCGCACATGGAGTGTACCCACCGTTTCCCTTTGTTTGGCCGTTTTGAATGGGTTCTAGGGCTGTTTTGGCCCAAAAATGGCTGTTTTTGGCCCTAAACTGCAGTTTTTGAAACTGAGGTCCGCCACTTGCGACACCCGTTCCCGGCCGCCACCGTTGAGTTTCTGGCTCATACTTTGTGTGGTTGTCCCTCACACCCATAGGTATCATCCACCAAAATTTCAGCCGAATCCGAAGCACCACGACGGAGTTCTGATTTTTCCCCATTTCGCGCGTGCTGCTTGCTGCTTGCTGCTGCTTGCTGCTGCTTGCTTGCTAAACCTGATAGGTCCACCCTAGACCCTAAAAAGGGTTATAAAACCAAGACTGGTTCCACCAGCTCGGTGACCCTAAACCTAGCCCTGCCCCTAGCTCTAGCTCTCACCCTAGGCTCGGGTTAGAGTGACTATTGGGGTCCAAAATGGAGAGCAATGATGTGGCAAAAGCAGCCATGAACGAAATTTGGGGGATCTTGTGCAGCCCAATTAACATGGCTGGCATGGCCAAACCAACTGGCTGCAAAGGTTAGGGTTAGGTTTATGGTGATGGTATGGTTAGATTGAGGGCAAGCGGAGGTAAGGGGAGCCTGTGCCCCCCCCCCCCCCCCCCTCCCCCCCGCCCCCCACCCCACCACCCCAAATCGATGAATGCAGTCCACACCTCATGGACGACTGCTATTTTATTGATCCTGGTTGTTCATTAGAGCCGGCAAAAAGCAAGCACTCAAGTGACCCGCAGAGCTAACCGCAAAAAACACCTCACTGTACTTTACATAGTGGAGGACCCCAACCAAGAAGGGGACACGTGCTTTGATTAGACTTCGCAGTACTGCTGGACTAATGGCTGGAATTGTCTATGGCGGGGACATTCAGTCTATCGGAACCGACCATTGATCCCCCCACCCCAAATCGCCCCACCTGGACCCCCCCCCAAACTGGACCCCCCCCCAACCAACCCTCCCAACCCCCCCCCCCATCACCCCTCCCTGAACCCCCCCCCCCCTAGGGGGCTTTCGGCCCACTTCTACTGCAGGTGGGGAGTCGCGTATAAAAGTGAGGAGACGTCCCCCCCGTGCCCCACTTGTGCATATTCAAAATGATCAGCGTGTCATGGGGATCATTTTGAGGTATGTATGTTGGGGTACCCACTGACCCCCCCGGGGAGCCTGGCGGCTGACTGCCCAACCCGCCGACCCCCAAGGGTTGGGTCAACCAAGGGGGGCGGAAGGGGTCCGCCCCCCCCCTACAACCCCCAAATCGATTGCACACCCCTCGGGGTCACACATTGGCTGGCGGCAGCCCCCGTGTTTCATTGCTAGTTCCAAGTTCATCAATGCGCCGCTACGCAGTGGCGCCCGCCAAAAAGCCGCAAGTTTTAAGGGTTCATAGGAGCTTGGCACAAATGTCAACGATATTGGGAAAAAGAGGTGAAGGAAAGTCATCATGAGAAATCACCTCGAAGAGAGGTTGTTAGATCAAGCGCTGGCGCATGGGTCGTATACCCCCCCTTTTTGGGGGTCGTTCGTGTAGCATACCCCAAGGCATGATATTGGATGTCCAACCCCTTGTAAAATCATTATTTTGCCCAATAAAACGATCCCCCAATGGATTTTTTGATTCTAAGGCCTCTGTCCCCTGAAACTGGATATCACTTTTTGGGGCGGCGAGGGTCAAAAGTTTGTGCTCAGAAGGATTTGAATGAGGATCCAGTAGAACAAAGCTTGTGGGTCGATCGATTGCATTACCACTGGACCGCTGATTGATCTTCTACACATGGGATGGCCTTTGCTTGTAGCCGAGTCTGCCACTGAAAAAACCCAAACTGTGTGTTTCTGTTTGCCTGTCTGCCTGTCTGCTTGCCTGACTGACTGCCTGACTGACTGCTTGCTTGACTAACTGACTGACTTGACTGTCAGCCTCTCTTCGATGTGCACTGCCGAAGGCAATAAAATTTTGACGGTGCCGAAAGCCTCCGCTCTGACAAAATCAGGGGAGGCACCAGTGGCACCCTGTTGGACACCTCATACAATGTGTGACGGCGTTTTGTAATATGTATGTCTTGGGTCAATGTGGTGAGACCTTTCAAACCATCGAGGATGCCAGAGTGATGCTTGAGCGTAGTGACCATCGCTGACTTATGGCTAAGCAATGCCCGTTGTACGCAACGTGATGAAGAGCTCAATGATAGCCCCAACCTCCATAAAGTCAGCACCCTCCCCCCTTCATCCCATCAGCCCATACCTCCATACCATCAGCCCTCCTGCACCCCACCCCATTCGTCCCCCTCTCGGAACGTGTTGTGCGTTGCAGTTTGGCTTCGGCCGAATCCACAGCGTCCTCTGTCGATGGCAGTAGGCGACAAAATCATCGACATCGCGGAGAGCGCCGACCGCCTGCTGCTCACCGCGACGCCCCGCGTCCTGCGCCTGTGGGACGACCTCCAGCACATCACCGCGACGGTCGCCCAGCTCTCCGACCGCCGCCGCACCCCGGTGGCCGTCACCCTGAACTTCTTCGGACAGAACCTGGGCAGTGAACACATGCTGCGCCTCGTGCGGACCGTGCTGCCCTGGGCCAACCGCCTCTGCCTGGGCCCCGCCGTCCTGCACGGCCTCCTGCTGCAGTGCAACGCCATCGGGGACCCGGGGGCCAGCCACCTGGCGTACCTCATGACGCACCTGACGGAGCCGCTGCAGGAGCTGGACCTGACCCAGAACCGGATCACGGAGCAGGGCGTCGCGAACCTGCTCCTCCCCCTCGGGGCGGACCTGCGGTACCCGGTCGCCGGCTGCGACGGGGGCGTGCGCGCGCTCTGGCTGCAGCTCGCCCACAACCCGGTGCGGGCCTCCGTCGTGCAGGCGCTGACCGACAGCCTCGCCCAGACCTGCCCCACTCTTGTCTGTCCCAAGTTCGCGGCGGCGCGTGGGCGGATGGTGCTGCCGCAGCGCTGCGGGTGCCAGGCCAAGGTGCACGTTGTGGGGCTGCTGCCGCCGGCCCCCGCCGAGCCGGACGGGGCGGAGGAGGCGAGCGACAGCGAGGCCGGTTCGGGAGAGGAGGATGCGGAGGAGGAGATCGTGTACCAGCCCATGGGCTCGTGGTAGACGCGCCTCGGCATCGCCCGGGGTGCGCTGCGGCGTGGAGGGGGGCCTGGGGCAGCAAGGGGCAGACCCCGCTTCGGTGTCGTTCGAGGGGCCAGGGCGTTCGGGCGGGCTCCACTGCTGCGTGGCTGCACCGCTCATCGGCCTGTTGCAGCCCCACGACCATCGGCCGGAGGCCTGGCGCGTGGGGGGCCGGCACCGCCACCAGTTCCGTCTGGGACCCCGCAGGCTGCTGTGGCTGCCATTTGGCCTTGTCGGCGTGTGTAACTGGCCGTAGCTCACACCTTCCTCACCCTTGGCCAGCGCTGCCCTTCGGTGCCAGGATTCGGTTGAGCACGGGCGGTTTGCGCTCAACCGACGGAGGTTGGCGATCAACCGACAGCCCTTGACGGGCAACCGACGCCGGTGGGCCGGTGACTGACCGCGTTGCTCGCCAGTTTGCGCTCTGCTGAGGTCCGAGCGTACCGGAGGCCGGCAACTGTTTTTCTTTGTCTAAAGGACAGCGAAGGAGGGGGCACGGTCTTGCCTCCACCATTGGACTGCCGAGCGCACGCGCATGCGAGCTCTCAGTGGAACAATGTGCTGCGGTATGAAAAGGTCGGGACGGTGCCAATGGGCTCGTTGCGTTCTCAACGGCGCTCCGGAAGGGCGGCCGTTAGAGCCCCCAGCAAGGCTCTGGGCCTCCCCCCCCCCTCTTATAATTCTGGGGGTCTCCGGTTGGTTCCCTGCCCGTACAAAAGCCGTGTCAGGGTGTGTGCGGTTTCTTTTCTCTCTGTGTTCATGCAGGCACCATACAGTAATCTCTTTGTGGTTGTGGGGCATTCGTTGGTGCGTATGGGGATGGGAGGGAGCACCTGAACAGTGACAGGCACAAGAAGTGGGAGAAAGCAACGACCCAAGTTTGATGCCATTGTGAAAGCCGTCAAGTTGTTCGCAGGCCTTTCCTCCAATCCCAGGTTTGAGTGCCACAACAAGGCGCAGGAGTTCACATCCCGGCTGCGTAAGACGTGCCTGGTGCCAATGTGTGCGAGTTGAGTCAGGCTGCACGGGAGCTCAGGGACCCCCTTTGTGATGATTCCATATTGAGTGCCGAGCACCGTTGATGGCTATACAAACCCACGTGCCATGTCGGTTCCACACAGAGTTGCTGATTTTTCATGAGTGGACTGCCAACTATTGAGGTTGCAAGTATTGGGCTGCTGCACATTTTTTGGCGTGTGCAGCGGCCTCCATGTGATGACCTCCGCACTGCCCTTGATGGACCAACCGCCGGTTACTCGCCCAACCGCCGCCGGTTGAGCCCCAACCGCCGTCGACGGGCTGCCACTTCGGAGGCCGCAAGCGCCGGAGGCCTTTGGTTGTGTCCTTCGGGGACCCCCCGCGTTCGGCCTGCCAAAAGGCCGTGGGGTCTCCTGCTCTGGGCCAGGGTGGCACGCATATCGATGACCTGCATGTCAGCATGGAGGTCACGTTTTGGGGCTGGGATGCTGAACCTGCCAGAGCACCTTGGCTTCACACTGACTGAATATAGCTGTGCCCCACAGAATTATAAGACGGGGGGGGGGCGGATCTGGTTGGTCCAAAGGCGGGTGTGGGGGGGCAGCAACAACAGTCAAACGACCCCGGCAACAATCAGCACAACCCCCAATACGCCAACTATTGGGCGCCGCTGACGCGCAAACGGCACATCATGCCACATTCAGCACAGCCCCAACACACCAAATACTGGGCTCCGCGAACGCGGAAACGACACCAGCAGGAGCACCGGCCGCAGCGGCCGACAGAAAGCAGCGACCCGACGCAACATGCGGAGGGAAGAACGGGTGACTGTCCAGAGCCCCGTAAAGAAAGCAACCACCCGACGGAATGTCACACAGGGGGGGGGGGGCTTATTCAAAATACCCCCCCTCCTTCTGACAAACCAAAGTTTAACACCTTCAACTTAGCCTGCAGTGTGTTGATTCTGTTCCCGGGGCGCAGGTGTCCGCAGGGCGCTGGGGGGGCGCCGAGCCTCCCCAAAATGGATTCCCACATCGGTTGTTCTGACTCCCCTTGTCCTGAGCGGAGTGGAGCAGGGGAGGGCCCGGCCGGCAGGCAACGCGGCTAAGCGGTATTCCGAGAGAGCCGCAGCCGTCTGGCATGGGTCAGGACCGTGCTGATGCATTGAAGACTGACGTCATGGCCCCCTCTTGTACGCACGGCCCCCTGATCACAGCCTCCATTGGGCTGTCAGTTCCCATTCTGCAGGTGTTGGAGTCGGACTAGGCAGCGCCATGATTTGATGGCACGCATGGAAGCAGCGGAAGGCTGCGAGACGGGCAATACCAGGGGATAGTGACGATGGATGCAGTCACGAAGTGGTTGTCTCTGGGCAGTCCGGGGCCACCCTTTGGTAACCCGGGCCATTTTTCGCACGTGTTTTGGGGGTGGTCATTGGGCAGATACGTCCGAGTGGAGTTGAAGAGCGGAAGAAGTCTGGTTGGCCAAAGCAGCGCAAAAGGCAGTTTGGTTTTTTTGCGGTTTGGCCGTTCTGGGGCACTTTTGGTTCCAAAACTGGCGGAAAGCAGCCAATTGTGCACCTTGCAGCCCCCCCCCCCCTTTATGCCGAGGCCTTGTCTATGGCGGGGACATTCAGTCAATCAGTACCGACCATTGATCCCCCAAGATGCATGCTACCCAGGCATCAGCATCCCATTGTGACTGCTCCATTAACAAATGCACTCTCTCTCGCTCTCCCATTGCGACTGCGGACGAGGCTCAGGGGCATGCAGGGGCGAAGAGGCATGGGAATGTGCTGCCAATGGGAGAGGACAGTGTGGCCACCGTCAGACCATGTCCCTGCGCACACCCCTGCTCTTGTGTAAGACACAGTACTGTGCCCACAGCGGTTGCAAGTGGTTCAGTATTGTCGGAACTGTGGGGCTGGGCCTCGCAGTCTTTTGAGAGGATGATGGCTTCTGTCCGTCGTGCCATTGTTAGTGTCAGGGTTTGGGCCTCAGGAGCGCATCGATCTACGATTTCAGGGATTTGGAGGATGCAAGACAGGGGCTACAGTTGGGAGAGCGGGTGTTGAACGAGGGGCTGCAATCCAAGGGCTTGGGATGGGGTGTTGTGGACACGAGGGCTTTTTTGGGGAGTTGCGTGAACCGTGTGCGCGCGCACCGTGCAAACCTTTTGGTTTTATAGCTCAGCGTACGGAGATGTGATTTCCCAGCCTTTTTGGTTGTGTATATATGACTTGCTAATGCGTTTCTGTAAGGGCTGCTCCGTCGGGTAAAATCTGGGTAAGCGTCCGAAGACCATTGGACCGTGCGATTGCGCCCCCTGCAACAACAGGGTCTATGGGAAAACTTAGTACAAAGTGCGGGTGGGTTTTTTGCTAAGTTCCAAAACCTAGTAGAAAATTTTTTTCTGTTAAGTAAAAAATCAGTGGAAAATGTTTTTTTCTACTGAGTAAAAAACTTAGCAGAATGTTTTTTTAACTGAGCCACAGAAAATAAAAAAAACCGTCGTTTCCTCCCCACATTCGGGACCCCCAGGGGTTATGTAGCCCTTTTTCAGTTTGTCCCAGCTTAGCTTCCCCTGGCACCTTGCCCATTTTTGGGCCCCCGAGACGGCAGGGTTAAGTAGCTCGCCAACAGTCATACAATGTACTTGTGCTTAGGGTTCCTGGGCCGGAGGAGGGAGTGATGTTTGGGGGGTAAAGCATTGTGATAGATGGCCGGAACATTCATTTGGATGCCGAGCGCACCGGGCACACGCCGCGCAAATGTACCTTCAGGCGCCATGCGTCACGCATGATGCATGGGGCTTGCTCGGGAGATTTTGTTGATCGTCACTGCGGTTTGAATTTCTGGGCACAGACTGCCCCATCCCGCGCCGCATTGAGGATTCACAGCAACGGCTGGTTCAAAAGGTTCTGTGGGCTTAGCGGGGCCTCCTTGTGACTCCGTAACACCGTCGCTCGGCTCCTTCTTTCGCCGGAATGCACACCAACAAAAGGTCCCCATCAGATGACACACGAAGCCTCAGGGGAAAATTGTCACCCTGAAAGTCTTTGCGCTGCCACAGTGATCTCCAGACCAGTTTCGCATGGTAGACCTTACCCCCCCTTGTACCCCCTTGTATCCACCCCCCCCTTTGCAATCGCCCCCCCCCCCAGCCTTCTTTGTCAAGTTACTTGTTACACAGAGGCTGGGCCTCCGGCCCCCTCACACACAGTCCTATCGCCTTGAAGCTCATAGGCTGAATTTGTACCCACCGAGGTACACTCATACCCCCCACGCTCTTCCCCTGAAGCAAAGTCCTAGTCCAAGTTACTTGGCCAAGGAGTGCCAGCACAGCAAGGTGACTCGGGTGAAAGATGGTAGCAACAGGGTGCCTTTTCCTGTCTTGTAGCATACAAACACTGTCGTGTTGACAAACCAAAGGCCATCGGGTGCAGACAATTGTATGGTAGCACACGTGTATCATATATGTGAGCATGCGGAACTGCCGGACATGCTGCATATGCATACCAGGACGTGCATGTGTAGAGCGCTTTGAGAACTGCTTGCGCCCCCGCCATGAATGCTGACCCTTCCTCCCCCCCAGACCCCCAAGCCCAGGTACACACAATCGAACAGGTGTGTGGCCGAGTGAGGCCCGCCACCGCAAGCACACGCTGATCGGAGCAAACCAACATGGAACACAAGTACCCCCCCCCCCCCCCTTGTCTAAGCTACGCCCTTGTCCAAGCTACAGTAGGCGTAGGGACCGTATTAATTTGGTACCTAATTTTAATTCGGTACCAAATTTAGTGCAACCACATAAGACATGGGTTTGACGAATTTGCCGGGTACATAGGGTCATGTACACATTTGTTGTGAGTGTTTGCCCACTTGAACCCACATAGCTCTGATTTTGGGGGTATTTGTGCATTATATTCCCCCTTCTTGCACTAGCTCACCATGCAATCTTCTCTTTTTGAACCCGGACGCCCGGTTATTTTCACACGTTCCACCGGTGAGCGTGTGGATGCCACAATGAAGGGACCATCGGAGAAGGGGGGCCAGTTTGCGGTGTTGGAGTACATGAAGGCTGGGCAGGTGGTCACACACCCCTGTGACCCCCTTCAAAAGATTGAGTTCTTCATTCGGTCCCCGTCCCCTTCCCCGGAACCAACCTCATCATTGCAAGAAGGGTTTCCAAGCCGAACATTTGTAGGCTTCTCATGCTTCATTGCTTGTGAGAACATGGGTGTGAACCTGAATTTCCATGTTTCAATCGCTTTCTTGTGTTTGCATGCCTTTGGGAACATGGGTGGAGGTTGTTGAGGTGCACTCATACTATGCGCTCATTTACGTGTGTGTCGGTAGTTGTATATGTCGCGCGCAAGCTACGCCCGTGTCCAAGCTACAGTAGGCGTAGGGACCGTATTAATTTGGTACTTTGGCGTAGCTTAGACAAGGGGGGGGGGGGTAGAAGCCACGACCCAGCTGAGAACATAAGCTCAGCATGACCCGGCGATAAAGCCCAGAACCTTGTCTGTCAAATCGTGGAAGTTCCGCGACAGCAATTTATCAATCAGGTTCGGCACTGGCTGCCCTATATCAAGTTTCACTTGGGCAAGCTGTACAATGTGAAAATGTTAGTGGAGCAAATTGGATGTAGTGTCAGTTTTGTAGAATTGCAGCGCACTGCACACTGGATTGACTGCTTGGCACTGGGAGGGTTATGGCCATTTGAAACTCCTCGCTTGGTTTTGTGCTCGCTGTTGTATCACTACCATCCTCGGTCCTTATGTCAAATTTCGGTTGCCACTCTTCTTGCTTTCAGGATTTCTTTCAATCAATTCATCTTGTTTTTAGCCAAGCCTCGCTTGCAGCAATGTTTGCTGCAGCCACTTGTTAGAAGGTCCCTTGATATGAGAGCATGTGGCGTCCAGGGTCCAGGGCAACAGCAAGGAGGAGATCAAGTTATCTGGCCGACGATGAGTGCAATCGAGAGTGGCAAACAAAGCGAGAAGCAGACAAACAATCCATTCATTTCCCTCCCTCAGGATCTCCGATCCCCCACAGTCTGTTTCCAGCTTCCTTGAAACAACGGCAAGTGCTTGGGATTGATGAATCAGATGTCCCAGACCCTGAGGGCAGAAACACATCACCTCTCTACAACGATGGGCCCGAGAAAAAGAAACATGTGAATCAGACCGTCGTGCATCAAGGCGAGGATGCCACTTTCCTTGAGTCTCCTCGCCATGGGTCTCCTCGCAAATGCATACCTGCTTGGGTGGATGGCACCGAGATTAATGCTGCGAAGGGTGGTACTCTGACCACTGCTCCTACAAGGGCTGTAACCACACCCAAGCCACCTTACCTTGAGTCTCCTGGCAATGCCTTTCCCTTCCAACCCTGTGGGTATGGCCAAGTGTCTCCTCCAGCAGCCTCAAAAGTTGCTCCACAGGGGGCACAGGGGGCCGTGGCTGTACACGGGACAGATTTGGTATCTCCTTTGTGCCTCGGCGCTGCCGCTCTTGCTACTTCGGGAATGCGGACCGGAGGACATGGTTCACTCGCAAACAAACAACGTCTCTCGCTACAAAGGGAACGAACTCTCAAAAAAAAGGTCGGCGACATATGGAAAAAGGTATACAACCGTTGTCACTGGTCGAAGAACACCAACATCAAGAGTGCCGGTGGCCCTCCCACGCGTTTTCTGAGTGCTTTTGAGTCGGAGCTTCGAGACCACGCAAAACGTTTAGTGGACGACCCCCAATCCATGCAGCAGGCATGTCGCCTCTTGAATTGCTTGCAAGCGCTACAGCTTTCCTGGTGGTTCCCGCAGCAGCGAAGTGGGGAAAGGACATTGGAGACGTTGGTTGACGAATGTTCTGGCAAGGAACAAAATAGCTGCAGTGAGGAATTGGAGGTTCTGCACGGCACCTTGGCCTCTTTGTTGCTTCTTCGCGACGAGGTAATCGACACCCTGAACAACACCACAGGGCCGTATGATCTGGCAGCATTCTTGGTGCAGTGTTTGCATCTGCTTGCTATTGACAAACAACAGAAACCAGAGACAGAAGCCCCACCACGACCCCAGTCACCGGGAGGAGCGTTGGAGGTTGTGACTGTGCTGATGACCAAACTTGCCAGCCTGTCACAAGAAACCTCAAGGCACCGCACTGTGGACAAGCAAGACAAGAAGCGAGACCAAAGAAAATTTAGCGAGGTTAGTAGCATCGGCAGTAGTGATGTGGATGCCATGACACTGGACCGCTGCCTGGAAGGTTACAAGATGGGTGGAAAGGAGGCACTTGCAGCGATTCTACGCCGTTCCAGTTTCGATAGTGAAGCCGGTGTTGAACAGGCCATTCAATGGGCCAGAGAGTATGCGATATCTTTGTCCGAAGGGGCGGTTCTTGAAACCCGGGCAGACCCAAAGCGACAGAGGGGCAAGGAAGCCAACGTGCCCTTGCATCATCTTTATGGTCTTCACCGATGGTGCCTAGGTTGCCCAGATGTGGATGTCCGCCCGCTGACCACTTTTTTGGTGCTTTGCCTGGAAATCCTGTTGGTAAAATTATACACGATGCTCGAAACAGGCAGCCGTGGAAGAGACCTGTCGCAGGAGTGGAAGCGTTTGACATCCGAGAAAGAAATATGCATTGTCCAAAGAAAGGAGGAGTTGGACGATTGGCTACGCAATTATTCCTTGTGGCCAGCCTGTCAGACCCTGCAGGGTCACCAATTTGACCTGTTCAAGTTCTGCTGGAATTCGTTGTCGTTCAGACATCAGAAAAAAGATGATTTGGCGGGAAGTTGAAAGTGATGAAGTACCAATCGTGTTCCCTACAGCCAGAAAGTGTGGAGAGCCCTGTGTCTTGGAAGGACGGGGACAAGTTTTTCGCAAAAGCTGACGCAAGCAAGTGGGAGCCCATGAGCGACTACGCATGGAGCACCAGTCGAACAAAAACAATAACGCACTACGAATTAGCGCTGTATCGCAATACGCACGTATTTAAAGGTGCTGCCGTTACCGCTCGCGTCTCGGCAGGTAGAACACAGCTTGATTTGGCTCGGTTTACCGAAATTGCTGTCGTGGGGAATGCAATGGGGGATACGGAGGACCGGTATTTCTGCGGGACATTAATTGTGCCCCACATGACCTCGAATAAAGCGAATGTTCATTTCCCGCAAGGCCATAGCGAACAATATGATTTCGAGGTGGTTGGCATTCCTGACATCTACCGTTTATCTTTCAATTCTTGGTTTGTTGATTTGTCAAATGACAAGCTCAAGATGAGGGCTGAAGTCTCTGTGCCTCTGCATTACCGACGCGGAACTCCACTTCTCTTGTGGCGTAGCAAGAGGCTTGTTCAAGTGATTGTGGTGGGCCACGAAAGAGCGGAGTTTATTACATGGCACCATGTGCTGCATGAGAATCGGATCGTGCCAATTCGGTTGAACTTGTTCAACCACTGCCGACAGTATTTTCTGACACTTGGTGACTATAAGAAACAGCTGCAAGAGTATTACAGAATTGTGCAGAAACGATACAGACAGCAGACGATCAAGACGAGTTTCGATGGGATCAAGTCAGGAGCTGATGATGCTGAAAGTTTGGCAAAGTTCATCATCAACAATATGAATGAATGTGAAGACCCGCAAGGATGCCAAGACAGGCAGGAAGGTCAAGTGAAAACACTTCGTCTACTTCTGTGTGGACATGCAGGCCAAGGCAAAACATGGTTTGCGATGCAATTGCTTTTGGAAATTGCTAAACACAGTGAAACAGAGTTGACGAAAAAAGTGGATCATCCGAAACAAAGTGAAGAGGAGTTAACAAAAAAAGTGAATCGCCCCCAAATCAGCAGTCAATCAGGCTGCCAAAGTCAAAGGCCTGTAATTAAGGCCAAGGGCCCAACAGAAGGTGGTGATGGCGGTGAAACAGAAGCTATTGGCCTCTCTTCTCCGCCATGTCTGCCCGTGCTGGTGGTCATTAAGGAGCTGTTCAAAATGGTTGACTCCAACGAGACTGTAACAATAGATTGGTTGTTGGAGTATTGTCAGAAGTTCGTCCTGTCTTCCTACAACAAAGATGGCCACAACAAGTTACTCCGACAGGCATTTCAGATGCGCACGGTGGTGCTTGTTTTGGATGGGCTTGATGAAGTGGATGCCAAGAGGTTGCTTCCGTTTTTGGATGAGCTTGTCTACCGTGGCATGTGGGTTGTGGCGACCTCCCGACGTAGCTTTATCCCATCTTTCCAGGTAAGAAATTTACGGTATTTGGACGACGCTCAATTGTGTAAGCTGCTGCGTAGCCGTAAAGAGAACGGTAGACTCCCGCCAGACTCAATGGGGAACCATCTGTTGAAGTTTACGGGGGTTCGTCGCAAGTATGATGAACTGTGGCAAAAGATCTCTGACCCCGAATCCGAGGACCCGCAAGCTTTGCGCGAATTGCGGGAGAAGTTTGCGAAGGTCTCTGAAAAACGTCACATGTTTGATTTGGAGCGTGGTGTGCGAATCAACCCGGAGGCGCCACAGTCAAAGTACCTGATAGAGTGTGACAAGGAAATCAAGCAAGCTTTCAAGGAAGCAGAAGGCGGCAGAAAACGACGGCTGAAGGTGAAGGACTTGTACGGCCAGTTGCAGAGGTTGCACGAAAACCAACTCCGAAGGAACCCCGAGCAGAACCAGGCAGAGCGTGATAGTGATGGATTGCAGAAGCTTTGGCATCGGATTATGCAGCGCACGGATGAAATTTATTTGGCAGCAGAACGGCACGGAGTCCCGTGCCGTTTTGAGGCGGTGGAAGTCAATGAGAAGGAGGTGGTGAGACAAAAGTGTCCATTGGCCAAGATGCTCACAGAGGTGCGCGATGACCTTCGAAATCAAAATTGCTGTGCCACGCCGGAGAGGGCTTCTAAGTGCTGCCAGATTGTGTTGGCGCCGATCAAAACTCCGGTGCGGATCGCCGAGAAAGTGTGGAATTGGAGCAAGAACGAAGAAGCAGAGGAGGAGCTCCTTGAAGCCAGGGTGTTTGATGTCATCCGTGCAAGAGTCACCTGTGAATGTCTGTCGTGCTTGTATAAGTATACAGAGCTGCTGAGCCGCCACCCCCACGTTACAATAGAACAGTTCAAAGACAAGTTTCACAATCTTGACCCATCGCATCTCCGCTTTTTCCTGCTCAATCTTACATTTCAGGAAACCTCAAGTGTTCCTGAAATGTTAGTGGAAGTTCAGATTCACAATAAGCAAATTCACCAAGTGTCCGAATCTGAAAAATCCCACGTCTCGTACGAGTTTTTCTGTAACAAACTGAACAACTGGACAGAAGATATGGACCCATTGCTGGTCAGAATGCTGGACTACGTTGCGAGCGCTCAAGGGGTGCCAGGAAAGCTGAACCTTCTTCTGCATCTCTTTGAAGACAAAAGCCTGAAGGACGATGACTTTTTGAAATTGGACTCAGACTTCCAACTTCATCAGCTCTATGTAGAGCACCTGGTGGCTCCTCTCTCTGATGACCAGACGCAAATCCTTGGCTTTCTGGCTGCGCATTGTATGATGAACAAGGAGGGAACGTTTGCCCAGTCTGAAATAATCAAAGCTGTGGCAGGGAAGAGGAAGGAAGCTTGGGACGATATTTTACAATTGGACATGTCGCCGGTGACACAATTTGATCCACACAGACAAGGGATGCGGCATGGTCCGCAGACATACAATTTCTGGGATCAGTCCTCACAGGCAGCTTTTTGCGCTGGTTTTCTCAGAACGCAAGGGGACGTCGCGGCGAAGTTTTTCGCTGGGGATCGACTAGCTACAGTCTTAAAAGATGCGGATAACGAGCTCATATATGCGATGGGAGGTAAGCAGCTGGGTGCAGTTATCCAAAGTCATATCAACGAAGGTCTGGAGTCTTTTGAACCGGACGACCGGATGTGGAAAGTGCTGACAGACCACCTGCGTCTCCAGTCTGCTACGCTGCTAAAAGAAGCCAAGAAGTTAAGGAGGATTGATTTGAAGCATTGCGATTTCGGGGGCTCAGTCAAAGAAACCGTGAAAGAACTTCTGACCTCCCTGCCAGACCAGGTGCAACTCGATTCTTTGCTCATTCCACTGTTGGATGGAGGTGCCAAGGAGGTGGTTTGGGAAACCATTTGCAAGCATACAAGCACTTTGGATTCCCTTGAGATTGGGGACTGGAGTCCACAAGAGACCCACGGGTGCGGGGAGTACACGCTCGAGAAGACTGCCGTCCCGAAGGAGAGCATCCTGAAGAACACGGAGACCAAAGAGGAGTACAGTCTCCCGCAGAACGTCCAAGCAAATGAGCTGACCGTTTTTGTCATTGCCAAGCTCTACCGTGCCTTGAGAACTCTCCACATTGAGGCTGGGAATGCCATTTCTGCAGAAGGAGTGCAATGCATCATACAACATTGCACCTCCTTGGAGAGCCTCGAGATAGGTGCCAACAACCAAATCGGCAACGGGGGCATTAACCACCTCAAACGCCTGGTGAATGCATGTGGGGCAGTCAACACTTTGAAAAAGCTGGTTATTGCAGAGAACGGGAATGAACTTGAGGATTCAGGAGAGTTGGAACACTATTTTTGTTCTCGTGGGCTTGACTTCAATGGCAAAACTGCTCCTTATGATAGGCAGTGGTACCAAGAGGGTGGTTGGAAGGGGGACAAAGTGGACTCCCCCAAAATAAAGATGAGATGCTCCATTTCTGGGAAAGGAGGGCTCTTCAAAGAGGTAGTAAAAGTGCAGGCAAAATGATCAAAGGTGCACCATGTTATTTATGTCGTTGGAGACGCAATGCTTTTGGTGAGGGTTGGAGGTTGCCACACTTGCGTCCTTTTGCTGATCTTCTTTCTTTGCACACAATCCCCAAAGCTGTGCATTCTTTCATACCCCTTTCTTTCGATGGAATCTGCTTTCTTTGTCCTTTCTTGTTGCCTTGTTCCCTGCCAACCCCTCTCGGTTTGGAGCTGCCAGCACCAAAAGCCAATGTCGAGGCCCAAGCTGTTGGTGTGTGTGTGTGTGTGTGCTGAAATCAGTGATTTGCACCCTTCAGTGGACCGCAACCCACCCTGAAACTCCAACTGCCTTTGCTGAAATTGCTGCCGCTGGGACTGGTTTGTTCATTGTACCAATGGGCGTTGAATCGCCTGCAGGTGCTGTCTACTGACCCAGTGTTTACCAGCGTTTCATTGATGCACTCTGTTGACTTATCATGCAGTGCTTGGGCTCTTGCACTACCTGCACCCTTCAGGGATGTGGTACTGCACCATATTGCCCTCGTTGCATGGGAGAGGTAGGATGGGAGGCGGGGTTAACCTTCGATTCCAAGACATGTGGTTGGGTTGGCGAAACTACCCTTTTTTTGCTGATGGTTCAAAGGTGGTATCAAGGCCCTTTAGCTGTAAGCAAAAAAGCGGGCCCCGATTTCCCACAGAAATCAATAAACAACACCCGCTAGCTACGGTCTACGATACTTGAAGTACCTTGGGAATGCCAGAGAGATCCTGGAGGGTGACGAGCATTGTCGAAATATGGCTAAGCTACGGTCTCTGTTTGCGTCGTGGGTAGCCCCAGTGGCATACGTGACGGCGCGGGCATATGTGCCAACAGAGCTTGTTCTGTCACAACTCAACATGGTGCATCGGGTAGCCCTGGATGTGACCACCTGGCATTTGATGATGCCTATACTGGCCCTGCCTGCAGCAGAAGGGGGTTTGGGACAGGTGGGCCTGGTGTTGTATGTGCAGTGTCTACACAGCCATACGTTTTTGCGGTCCGTGACATGGCTAGCGTCCTTAGCAGAGGTGCACACAGGACCCTTTCGGAGATGGGCTAGCAGAGTGGGTCTGGTGATGGAGCCAGCAACACTGCCGTATCTACAGCTAGCCCTGATTCCACTGTCTCCGCCATTGTTTCTACAGGGGTATCTGAAGGCCTACTCTGTGTTACAGCGGGGGGGCAGTGCATTGATGAACACGGGACACAGTGCACTGCCACTTGCATGACATACTCGTTGCCTGCCTTGGGCGTTGCCATGGAACGAGTCAGGGAAAAGGCCATATTTACGTGCACCTGTCTGCATTGCCGTCTGATTGGCAACTGAAATGTGGTGCCTTTTTACAATCAGCGTGGGCAGTCAATGAGACTTCATTGGGTAACCTGTTCACTGGCGTCTTAATGAACAGCCGTGCATTCTTGTCTGCATGGGGTGAATACCTGATGTCTGCTGCTGCTTGGTTGCAGGTGAACCTGCTGTGCGGACACCAGAAGTCTGTCGCCAAGCGTCAAGCGTCAAAAAGCAGTGCACCGTTTTGTCAGCTACGGTCCCCACAACATTTCGCTCAGCCAACAATGGGTTGCATATATATCCCGTTCACTCCCATGTGATAAGAACACAGTGCAGCACTGCTTGTTACGTTGGCTGGACCGCCATTCCACATGGGATGGCGCGCAGTATGCCTCTTGGCACATTCCACATACACTGAGTGGTGCGGGGACAGTCCGTTTGTGTTTAAAGCAATGAACATGCTGCACTGCCCCCTGAAAGGGGGCGGGGGGAGGGGGTGACAGGTTAACATGGTGTGATGCTGATGTGTCTACAGAGGGATGCCAAAGTCTACTGTAGTTTGCCCGAAGATGCAGCATACGTCATTGCATGCATGCTCAGGATGTACCAGGACACTTCGTGATTTTTCAGGTGCAAGTGCACCTGCCGCCATGCTTGTCATTGTGTACTACAGACTTTGGCGAAAGGCGCCAAGGACCGGTCGCTCCGGTTCGTGATCAGCCCTGATCTCTCTTTTCTGGCTGTGCATGCTGTTGCTTGCACTCTACTGAGCGCAATCTTCACTTGACACACCCAAGTGCCACCGCACGGGGGGCAGTACCCCCCTCCCCCCTTTTGATGAGCTGCCCTACCTTCAGGTGTGGCACTCAGCGCTTTTTCGAAACAGTCTATGGCTTAGATGCTATTGCTCGCCCATCTTGCACAAACAAGGAGTGCTGTGGTGGGTGGCTTTGGTGCAGGGGAGAACGATTTCAGAACGGTTGAAAAACAAGCTGGTACCAACGTGGAGGGAGGTCTGCTCCACATCAGCGAAGGCGCTGGTGCGCATGTAAGAGCGAGGCTTTTAGGCACCGCAGTCACCGCCAATGGATCAGTTGGGGCCACAGTGGTCCCGACAACGCATGATGCTTTTTATGCAGCAGGGAACGTGCCCCGTTGCGCGACAGCCCCAAGAGGTGTGGCCAGCTTTTGACACCCTGTTGTGCCACGATGGGACTTGGACTTCATGAACCAGGTGTTATGGAGAAAACTGCCGGTGGGAGTGCGGCAAGAGCGCATGGGGGGCAAGTTGTGTCCTTTGGATGGGTGGGTTGAAACCCATGCGCTTGTGCCAAAAGACCATTTCTCCTCCTCCCCAATGTTTCATACGGTACGGCGGGCGTTTGGGTTGGTAAGCATGGGGCCAAGCAGATCGAGCCTCGACGCTTGTTGTTGGAGTAATATTTGCTCTTACTAACCACAATATAGGGATTCGTCTGTGGGCTTCGGGGCAAAAGCGCAATGGAGGCTACGATGCGATGCAAAGCTTTGGCAGGGGAAGCTCTCCTAGTCACCTCAACAAAGAAACCATGGGGACAATGATGAGCTAATTCCTGTATGTCCACCCAAGCACTGCCGAAGTACCCGTGGCAGTGCCATTTTACCGACCACTCCCACGCTCCGAGCGCCAGCTTTCCAAGATCCCCAACAATTGGGCCATGAAGTTGTCCAGGGGTCCCAATGTGCTTTGCTCGTTTGGGCAAAGGCTGTAGGGGTATCTCTCATTTGTTTGGTCCCATTTGGTCTTCGGGTGTTTGCATTAGAAGAGCAGTGCTTGTTGTATTGGTCTTGTTGCCGTGTTGTACAAGTGTTGCATGTCCCTATATGCCGTTTCTGCTATCTGTCTCTTGAGGTGTGCATATCGGTTGTATGTTTCTGTGTACTGCGTCAACTGTTGCAAGTTTGACACATACCTGCGGTAGAGGCGTAGCATGTGTTTGGCCTCCTCGTACTAGTCTTGTACCACTTGTACCACTTTGGTGTTGTCGTAAGCCAGTCGGGTCTCGTCCTACAGTGCACGCATGGGTGCATGTGCATGTAGAGCATGGAGAGGAGTCTATTAAAGGGCGTGCTTTTGTGGTCTAGGAATAACGAATTGACAGGATTCCTATGACGTCCGACCTGCTGCATTGGGCACGCAATGTGTACTTGGTAATCACATCGGTGGGCCAGAAGGTGGTTCAGCTATGGATGGTGCCGGATGAGGGCCCACATTGTCCTCCCAAATTCTGTTTTCCCATAGAAATGCTCTAGGATCGCATGCAGTGCAAGTGCTAGAGGAGGGGTTGAACGGGGGGGGGGGGGGGGCACAGCGGGAATGGGGATCCAGAATGGAGGGGATGGGAGAGCGTGCGCATGGGAGGCAGCGACAAAAAAGGGGATGGCCTGGCCAGCCAGCCCTGTCGCTACCGGGTGCCAGGGCAACCCCTGCTCAACCGGCATCAGGTGGTGGGGGTCTCCCGCAGCCCAGATGGGCTGTTTGCGCAACAGGAGCGGGAGCCCATCAGGGGTAGACCAGCCGTGAGGGGGAAAAGGACATATGGTGGACGGCCGGGACAACACGTGGAGGAATAGGGCACCTGGGCCGCACACAGAACCATAGCGAGGCATGTGGACAGAGGCACATGGATAGCAAAAGCAGTCAAACGACCCGGGCAACAACCAGCACATCCTCAATACGCCAACTATTGGGCGCCGCTGACGCGCAAACGGCACACCATGCCACATTCAGCACAGCCCCAACGCACCAACTACTGGGCTCCGCGAACGCGGAAATGACACCAGCAAGAGCACTGCCCGCAGCGGCCGACAGAAAGCAGCAACCTGACACAACATGCGAAGGGAAGAACAGGTGACTGTCCAGGGCCCCGTAAAGGAACAACAACCAGACGGAATGTCACACAGGGGGGCACAGTCGTTGGAACCCATGACCTGGTTTTAAGGGGTGAGAGGGTACTTGCAACAAGAAGCATGATAGCGGCAGGCGAACCCATTCTTAGGTATCACACTGTTACATGCGTTAGTGTGTGATAGTCCACAATCATTGGCACCTAGTGCCTGGGAGTATGTAGCGGACATGGGACATGAGCCAGTATCGGTATTGGTGCCGTACAACTTGTTGGTAAGTTCGTCGGCCTAGCACAAGGAGGCATGCATTAAGGGGGGCATGTGCGACCCATCGATTAGAGCTCATTTCCTCCGGCCCCAAGGCTTTCCACTAATGCTCTGTGCACGGCCGCTTCGGCAATGGCTGTCCATTGTTGGGGTGTGATTCTCTCCAAAACTCTGCCAGTTGATCCCCGCCACCATTTCCTTTCAGCCCCGAGTGGGAGGGGACCCAAGGAATCAACAAGCCGTCCCACTCCCTCTGCCGTTCCCACTGATGTCTATGCCCCACCCCCACGTGCAGTGCGCCACCTGCGGCGGTGCCACTTAAGGGAGCAATCCGCAATGCCGCAACATATATAAGGAGTCCATGATTACGATCAGATGCTCCCTTGGTCCTTGCCGCAGCACCACATACAACACGCCTCGCAATTCTTCCCACACTTTGGTGCCCCGGGCTGTCACCAGCACATGCACCGACAATTTTTGGCCTAATTGTTTCCCACAGAAAACCCCTCACCTTGCTTGCATCCATCCCTATACTTGTTTGGCTGCCCCGTCTATAGAACAGTCCACCCACCTGTGTCACTTCATTGTGACACTTGTCACCTCTTTCATGCTCACATCTCGATGTGAGCCCCACTTGGCCTCTTTCGCTACTAGTTTGTCAGCCGGTGTGGACTTTGCGGGCTATGCTTTAAACATATATGGCATGTCCAAGTTGTCAAACCAACTATCTAATTGACAAATGAAATGTTGCAAATCCTCCCGGGCTAAGGACATCTGCAAATATTATGCACAAGCCTGCAATTAACTCATCTAGCAGCAGCGAAACCCTTTGGTAGAGCTAGCTCTATTGCGTAGCCATCGTGCACCACCACATTGAAAGTGCGGTGCACCGTGTCAAACATAGAAGCAGTGAAAAAGTGAAAAAGTGGTGTCAAAAATCATAGGCATGATCCTCCACTGTGCAGTCTAGAAGACACAACTTGTCTCCTAGACAATGCATTCTCGTGCCCAAATGCAACTTTTTCCAAAGGCCGTGCTTAATGAAATCCTTGTCCTATGTTAGCAAAAACAATTTCTCAAATACCTGCCACACTTTTGATGGTTGCGGCACCGGGTGTCGGCCGCGGTGCTGCATGAACAGCAGCATTTTTCGGGATCCCCATTGATGTCCCCATCTACTTAGGTCTAGGGGCCATGCATGACAGAGGGCAGGGTATGCAAAGACATGACTTCCTATGCCCGTCCCTTGTAGACCAACCACCAAGTAGTGGCGAGAAGCAGCACTAGCACCGTTATTATTTTACCCTCTTCTTCCAAGTCGCACCAGTGGTAGACCCCAGGCTTCAACAGAGGTGGTGAATGAAAGGTTAGCATTAGGTCATTTCGAAAAAGCACTGAATGTCACGACCCCACCATCCCCAATGTTCCTTGGAGGCAGCGGTATCACCCGTCCCTCCCAGCTTGAGGCTGTGTCCTTAGACATGCCATTCCTTTGTCTTCTGATTGGTAAACGCTGCCAACAGTGCACTATGCCCCCAAAGTCTGACCATTGTTTCCCTGACCTTTAGCGCTTGCACAAGGGGGGGGGGGTATATGACTCAGTGTGGCTTTCTACGCTACGGGTCTCCTTGTTGTATTTTGTGGTACCCCTCCAGTATGTGCAGTTGTTGATGTCTATTGTGTCTGGGCCCGTCCTGTGCTGTGTGGACAGGGTCCAATCTGCAGGCGCTCATATATACCGTGCAGATTCTCGGGTATTTTTGGAGCTGTGTGTGACCTTACGAGAAACCGTATGCCATTGTCAAGATTTCAGACCCCAACGTAGCCATGCTCCCGTCTGTGGTGCGGTTGACAGTCGGGTAACTTGAGGGTCGATGCCGGTTACGCACCGGCCTAGAGATACATGCGGAGTGGTGCACAGTTATGCTGTCATGGCCTCGGTGATGTGTCCAACGTGGCAGAGGTACACGCGGGGCTGTTTCCATGGTGCGCACTCATGGTGGGCTTGGTGCTGGATTCATAGACCTTGCATCCCCCCTCCCCCCCACTTGGTGTGGGGACACAAGGAAACAAGAAGCAACATCCTCCAACAGAAAGCTCAGCCCCGACCGGCTAACGACGGATCCGTAGCTTTGTTTGTATTTGTGTGCAATACAGTGAAGAGTGAGCCCCCGGATGCAAGGGTTATGGCTAAGCGGCACCTGGGGAAGGGGGAAGAGCTGACCCAGGAGGCCCAAGAAACATTCGATAGCCGCCTTGCGCGGTGACCTCAAGGCAACATTCGGGACTGGTCTGGTTTGTGCCGCAGTGCAGCAAGGCAAAACAATGAACTGAGAATGGTGGCTATGACCATATGCCTATGACACGGGGGTATATGCGAGCTCAGTATCCGTTGCTCATGCCCCCCCCCCCCCACTTGCACAAGCACTGGCTTGTGCAAGCGCGGGACCCCTTCTGACTGTTGTTTTCCTGCTTTATTCTGACCGCTGGTTTCGTCGTCAGAAATGTAACATGACGCGGTTGTGGTCGGATTTTGTCACTTTGGAGGCTCTGCTAAAAGGGTTGCCAATCAGGCTGCTTGCCCACTGCCGAATGTGATTCCGAATCGTTACCCTGCCCACAAGTGGATCAGGATGACAGACCCATCAAATGATGAGTACATATCAGAAATACTTGTCCACTTGTGCCACAGTCTCTGAGTCAAGGACTGTGCATGCCCCTTCTGTTTGATCAACACCGCAGTATCATTTTCTGTGGTCAGCGTCGGCACGTTGTGTAAATGACGCAGTTGTCAGATGGCATTGACAAAAGCAAATGCCACTTTTCAAGATGTGCGAGATATTTGCCTCCCTCAGGGGTTCAGAGCTGGAGTGCCGCCATCGGTCAAGACCATTGGTGTGTATCAGAATGTACAGACGTACCTTCCAAATAAGACCTGCTTCCATCAGCAGCTTTTTGATGAATTGTGTCACTTTGGCGGCTGTGCTAAAAGGGTTGCCAATCAGGCTGCTTGCCCACTGCCGAATGTGATTCCGAATCGTTACCTTGCCCACAAGTGGATCAGGATGACAGACCCATCAAATGATGAGTACATATCAGAAATACTCGTCCACTTGTGCCGCAGTCTCTGAGTCAAGGACTGTGCATGCCCCTTCTGTTTGATCAACACCGCAGTATCATTTTCTGTGGTCAGCGTCGGCACGTTGTGTAAATGACGCAGTTGTCAGATGGCATTGGCAAAAGCAAATGCCACTTTTAAAGGGGCCCCCAAAGATGTGCATGCGACTCTCTCGGTGGCCTGATACAACTCTGCTGCAAGTGCATGATTTCACTTGCTGATCCAAGAATGGGGCACACAGCAAGTGCCATTTGTAGCCTGGTATTGGTTCAGTTCGTGGCTGATTTGTTCCTGTTATGGAACGAATTTGATGCGAGTTTTTTGGGCCGAGGATCGAATGATCTCAGCCAAGGCACACGTTCTTTCATAAGACGTCCGACAGGGCTGCAAAACGGTATTAGGCCACTTGCAAGGTGCACCTGCCTCGGACTTTGGAATACGAGTTGCAACCTTCCTCCTAACACATCTTCGACAGTCCAATGACACAGCTGAGTTTTATGTTGTGCTGCGGTCATTGCGACCTCACTCTTTGCTCTGGTTCAAAATATGGTATTCATGGGGTACAGGGGGCGGCCAGTTGGTGGTGGATAACATGCTGGGTTCAAGGGACCTGTCCAGTTCCGAATGTGCACTGCGGAAATACTTCACATGTTGATATCTACACCAAGGAGCAGGCAGACAGACTTGCAGCTCTACTCCTTGATTCAAAATTGTTTCCATGCTCTGTGTCACTCCTGTAGTCAAACGCCCTCATGTACTGCCAGAAAACTTTCGCACCTCTACATTCTGCAGCGTTGTTGACTTCGCGGATCACACGCTTTCTGCGCCAACGCCGTCTTCTTTAAAACACCTTCCAGGGGCATTCCTGCTTTAGTGTGTGCGGTTGCTTCAAGCCCGCGTTGTGGCCCGAGACAAAATTCGTGTGATGACCCCGAGAAAAAGGTCACCTCTCAGGCGTCTTCCCCTTCTGATCCAGAGTCCCTATCCATCTCTGAGCCCAAAGGGCTGTTTTGGGCTGTGCCCATGCACTTTTCGTTTGCTATGGGGCCGCTGGGGTCCCGGACCAATCGCCGTGTCCACCTCCGAGTCCGAGGACAATGCAGCGGTTGGGACTGTCGGCGACCTAGCTGGTCTCTTCCACCGTGCTTCAGCAAAGGTTGTCATTGGAGCTCGGCCAAGGCAGGGTGTCAGAGCATGGGGACCAACCCCTCCGCGTGCCTCAACGACACGCGAAGGGGGGGGGGCTTAACCTTTGGTGTGTGTTGGTGACTGCATATTCAACACTGCCTGCAGGTGCACGATGCAATTCAATGCACCACTGGCACGTTCACGATTCGATGTCATCCGATACAGTCATTCAGTGCTCCTGAGTGGATATCAAGAGCACATGCCTGAATGATGTGATGTGCATGAGTCACTCGTTGCGACTTTGTTTGTCCTCGTTGGCCGTGTTTGGGGAGGGGGGGGGGAAGGTTTGTACCCCACCCCTCCCTTCCTGGTTTTTTCTGACTACGGCTCTTTTGGTCAGACATATAACGTGACGCGGTTGTGCTCTGATTGCAGAGGGGAACGAGGGCTGGTTCATCCTTGTGGTAGTTCCCTCCCCCCCACGCGTCTAAGACCCCCCCCCCCGTGTCTAAGGGAATGCCATGCAGGCAATGTGCACACAGTGCAAATCTTTGTATGCCGGCAAATACTCGGACCCTAGTTTTGGCCTCTCCTCTGAGGGAGGGCCAGCCCGGGCCGCCCGCAGCAGCAACGCACCCTCCGCCGGGTAGCCCACCGGCTCCGATGAATGGGAGTCACCATCACGGTGGAGTGGGTGCTGTCGGGGCTGAACCCGGCGGATGCGATCAGCAGGGCCGCTGATGCTAAGGGCGCCAGGGCCGCAGTTTTGGAGGCGGCTGCCAAAGAGGCGCTGTGGGACAGCTCCTCGAGGTGGGCGCCCTGGGGGGCGGTGGCAGACCGTGACAAGAGCGTCCGCCCCTGGACAGGCCCTGTGGCTGGGTGGGGGGCGGGTTGAGGCCCGCCGTGCTGGTTTCTTTAGCGACGCCATCACAGCCCCAGAATGTTAGCCCACCTTCTGAGCCATGGTTTAGCTCTGTTTGCCGTGTGTATGCGTGTGTGTGTGCAGTGTGTATGCGTGTGTTTCTGCCACAGTGCAATTGTTTGCATTTGAGTTTGCAGCCCACCCTTCCCACCCATGACGCTGTGAGCGAGTCTATTGCCCGTTTCCGGGCTCTGGTGACACTTCCCCACGGGGATGCGGCACACTGACGAGTTGTTTGTCTGCATTCTCGTGTTCTTGCGTGTGTGCTTTCGTTTTTTGCCAAACAGGTTGTGTCTGTCTGTGTGTGTGTGGCACTCTCTCCTCCCGGCACTGCCCTTTCTCTGTCGGTGCGTGTATTTAATCTGCTGCACTCGGATCTTTCTTCCACTGAAGCAGCAGTCTGCGTGGCACGTCTTGCCTCTGCACTGCTTGTCTTTTTCCAATGTTGTATATATGAAAATATTTGTATTGCTGCATTTTGGTTTCTTTTGGCCACTGGTTTATTTCCTGATGCAGCCCCTAGCCTGGTCCGCTGAGGCCCTCCATTTGCTGCAATTTGTTTTTCTCCATCCGGGGCAGCAAATACAGTGTACTGCAGCTTTATGAGTGCCTGCTGGGGGTTCCAGGGACCATGGGTCAGTGATGCTGGTCCGGGGGGGGGGGGGGCATCGATACCAAAACCGAAGTTTTCCAGGACAACTAAGGGTTTTTTTTTGGGGGGGGGGCAGCCAGGCATGCCACAGCCTAGCCTGTTGCCTGGGGCCTGTCTGTGTGTGCATCTGCATGTGCATCAGTGTGTCATCGGTCCGCCTGTCCCCTGCTCCAGTTGATGCTTTTGTGTCAGTGAGTCACCTGCTGACCACTAGCTCCGTCTGCACTAGTTTGCGCTGAGGGCGCGGCCCGTGTGGCCACATCGTACCCCATCGGGGGCAGCAAACACTCCCATTGGGGGCAGCAAATACAGTGTACTGCAGCTTTATGAGTGCCTGCTGGAGGGGTTCCAGGGACCGTGGGTCTGTGATGCTGGGTCAGGGGGGGGGGGGGGGCTTCGATACGAAAACCTTTTCACGGAGGGAGAGGCTTGGAAAGAGGCTGAAAAAATGGTGTGCATTCACCGGGATGTGTTGTGTGCTTCAGCTCTTTGGCTTTCGCACGTTTGGGGAACCCTAGCTATGATTGTTGTGCCTCTACGTTTAAGGAAGCACTTGAGGCGGGGTGCGTACAGCACGGACGCAGCGTAGAGCTTTTGCCACCTAGCCTGACCAAGTACCCGTGCTTACCACCAAGGGATTTGCCATTTCGGGAGGGGGTAATTTCGGGCCACCTTTTTCCTTCTGCACCTTCCTCGCCCCCACCTGCACTACTAGCACCCTCCAAGCACCCAGTAGCTAGTCGTTGAGACAAACCTCAGCCTCAAATGCATGTGTGCAAGCTTGCAGCCGTTAGATCAACGTTGCGATAACAAGTGAACTTATTTTTTTGTTTTGGCACTGGAATAGTCCACGCCATCGAGGTAGTCCATATTCATGGGCATCCAGTCCCAAGCATTATGCACACCAAGAATGGTGTAGCCATCAACCTCATGTGGGCGAGGCATGCCCCCTATAGGAACAGTGGTGGGGTGGCAAACCAGTTGCTACTGTAGACCCAGTGCAGTGGTGTATCCTGCCACAACTCACAAGGAGCCCACCTGTATGGAAAGAAGAATTCACCAACAACAACTTCCACTTCGGGAGAGTGCTCACAAACACACTCCGAGTGTGTCTTGGGAGAATGTAGTCATCATCCTCTTGCCCCCTGTGGCAACGAATTGGTGACCTAGTTAGTTGGATGATGCCTGTGTTGGCATGGGCGAGCCACAGAAGAGACCATGTGAGCTGCACGGCGCATGAAACCACCTAGTACTTCGGGAGGGGGTAAAGCCCAGGCCATTCCATGTAAATGCACCTTAAAAGTAGCGTGTAGCGTGTAGCGCGTGCGTGGCGTGGATACTTCCCCAAACAATCCAAACCACCTATGTCCACTTTTTATTCCTTGAGTAGGCAGTGCTCTCGGTGCTCTCATCAGCAGAATTCTAATTCCGCTTCTCCACCAATTCCAACCCTTGGTCGATGATTTTATCCTATGTTGGGTACTTTCGCCATTTGCTTGCTGATGTAACCATTGTACCACTTGCGGACTGCACATTGGTGGCTTTGGCCCTTGTTGCACGAGTATCACATCACCACACGTGGAAAAATGCATCACAATGAAAGAGGCGTCGCATTTGAAACAAAGAGCGGTGACCCGGTTTCCAAAAATGACGGCGAGGTTTCAAGCCAGCATTTTCATAGCAAAGCTCCACTGTGCTTGTTAGTCTGAGTGTATTGATCCCTGTGAGCACACAGACATCTGTTTCAATTTTCGCAATGAAAGTTGGCACTATTTTTCAAAGCAGAGACAGTACTTTGGTCTCTCCGGGGCATGGTGTGTGTCACTGGGGCATGGTGTATGTCACTGTATTCCTACCATATTGCATCGGGTCTCTCTGTTAGTTGACCGCTGAGATCTGCTCTTGCCCCTTCTTGTAAGGTGAACACGGCAACAACACGGTACATTTGCCGATGTTCTGATTTGGGATGGGTATGGACGGTCTCGTACTCATGGTGATTTCTTTGATTTTGAGATTGGGGGCCATGACGGCGCTTTAAGGCCGGGTTCATGTCCTTGTGCCATTCATTGGAAGAAATAATAGCTTTGACGGCCCCGCCAACAGTCGTACAATGATGTGCATGGGTGGTATAGGGCATGGATTGAGCATTGTTTGGACAGTTGTGGCATTGGGGTTTGGTTCGGAACATCTAGCATGGTGGCCCTAATCGGTTGCACCGGTCCGTGCGCGTTTTATTGCATTTCACGCAATTTTTCATTCGGAGGCAGGTCCGTCACCCACCGTATGGGCCATGGGACCATGTCCCGCCTCATGTTTGGACTGATAAAAGCAACTCAGCCGCCACGCAAGATGAGGGAGAGGATGAGGTAGATGTCAGTGTGTTATACTCTCATAAGCGCTCCACCATCTCAGTTTGTGGTGAGTGCCAGGAGCATTATTGTGAAGAATGTATTGATGCCCACACTTGTGGGGAACAAGTTGTTTATTGGGCAATACATGATGGACACACATTGATGTTGAATTCAACTATTTGGACTTATGCAACGTGCTTTGTAGGGAAGGCTTGTGGTCCACTCTGGTCGACTTGGGGGGCTCCTATGGGGGAGGCTAAATCTGGGATTAAAGCCGGGATATTTACTACAAAAGTAGCGTGCAGGGTGCATGCCGGGCAACCCCCCCCCCCCCTATGTACTAGTGCACGAGAGGCAAAGTATTGGTAAGGAGGAGCTGAGGGGGGGTATTGCATACATTGCTGCAATGGCAGCCGTCACAAAGGTTGGTGGTGGTTTTGGGTTCAGGGTATGTATATAAGGGCATTTTAAATTACCCTGGGGGGTACTGGCCTGGCATTGGGGGGGGGGGGTTACCATTTCTGCGTGTCTATTTTTTTTTGTCAAAAGGCGCCTACGACCGGACTTACTGCTTCCTGGTCAGCCTTGATCGCTTTTTGGCTGTGCTTGCTGTTGCTTGCGCAATTTCCCTGAGCGCAATCACCACTTGGCTTGACACACCCACGTGTCACCGCACAAGGGGGGCGGGGTGTACGCCAGATTGTTACCCGGGTGCTTTGTTTTCCCCTTCAGGATCCCTGGCTCCCCTTTCATTCCCCCCCACAGGGTTGGGGGAGGTGGACCAGCAGCAGTAGGCGTGTGACCAATGGTGGTTGCAGGGCAATTGGCGGTGGTTGGGGGGCAGCCAGCGGGGGTGAGGAGGATAGTTGACGGCGGTTGGCTGGTGATGGCTGGAGAGTGATTGATGGTGGTTGGTGGGTAAATGACGGTTGTAGGAGGGAACCGGTAGCGGTTGTAGAGTAATCAACGGTGGTTGAAGGGTAATCGATGGTGTTTTGGGGGCAACGGCGGTGTTTCATCGACGGTGTTTGGCAGACATCATTAGCACCCAAAGCAATCGCCCCCTGGAGGCCTGTGATGTGCACGCGCGTCCCCTTTCTCACTCGTCACTGCGTCGCAGGTGCATGCTCTACACTTCGTGCCTGGCCCTCGTTGCTCTTCTGGGTCTCTTCTGGATCACGACGCTGTGGCGCGTGGCACCGTCCCCGCACAGTCCCGATGCATCGCCCGTGCCCGCCGCAGTGCGCGCCCCTGTGCCTCCCACACCGCCAGCCAGTTCTCCGGGCCCCAGCGCCGGCGATGCGTCGCGCGCGCGCTCATTCCCCGCCTCTGACGACGCCGTCAGCCCATGGCCCGGGTGCATGGGAACCCGCGGCTGCTGCCGCCGGCTGACGGACAGCCTTCAGCGGCTGAATTGCACGTTCGACGGCGCGGCTGCCGGGAGCGACGGGAGCGACGTGCGGTGCATGAAGGGCAGCACCGTGACGTACCCGCTGCCGGCCATGGGGCTCGAGGCGTTCTGGTCGCACGCGCCCTTCGAGCCGGACCATTACGTGCACGCGCGCGCCTTCATCGGGGCGGCGGACGCCGACTGCGTGGACGCGCCCGCGGCCGCGCTGCCCGACCGCGCCATCATCCACTGCGACCCCGTCAACCTGCCGGCGTTCGCGCGGGCCCTCCCGCGCCTCCGCGCGCGCTTCTTCCTGCTGACGCACCTCCGCGACATGCGCATCGCCCCCGACAACCGCGACGTGCGGCGGCTCCTGGACAGCCCCTTGCTGCTGCACTGGTTCGGCATCAACGTGGACTGCGTGCACCCGAAGCTGACGCCGATCCCCATCGGCGTCAACTTCGCCGCGGCCCGCGACGTCTTCAACGTCTCCCGGTACCGGGCGGCGCTGCCGCCCGCGGAGCTGGCGTACTCCCTGTTCGGCATCGGCGCCAACCAGCGCTGCCGGCCCGGGAGCCCGCGCTCCGCGTGCGCGCGCCGGAAGGTGCTGGCGCAGCTGCAGCGGAACGGCGTGTCCAACCTCTCCGCCAAGGTCCTGCAGCACATCCGCGCCGGGGCCGACATCAAGATCCCGCGCGCGGAGTATCTGGAGCGGCAGCTGGGCTGCAAGTACATCATCTCGCCCCAAGGCAACGGCATCGACTGCTTCCGGACGTGGGAGAGCCTGTACCTGGGCCGCAGCCCCGTGGTGCACCGGAACAACATGAGCGGCCTCTACGAGGGCCTGCCCGTGCTGGTCGTGGACGACTGGGAGGGGGTGACGCCGGCGCTGCTGGAGGCGGGGTGGCGGGAGATGGCGCGGCGGCGGTACGACTGGAGCCGGATGTCCATCGTGTGGTGGTGGCGGCTGCTGATGCGGCACTGCGTGGGGGCCGGTCCGGCGTGAGGCGGGGCGTGGACGCGGGCGGCAGGGCACCGGGGGGGGGAGGGGGGGGGGGTGGGGCACATGCCGATGGAAACACAGCGAGGCATGCGGTGGCCGACCGGAACGCGGACGGGGAGTGGGCAGCCAAAACCGTCAAACGACCCCCGCAGCCACCAGTACAACCCCCCGTGTGCCGACTACCGGGCCCCGCTACCGCGGCCACGACACCACAAGCACTTCGCCGGTACCGACACCCCAAAATAGGCCCTTTGTAAGATTTGTGAATAGCCGCCAAGTGCCTGTTTGCGATCAGAAGACTGGGCGAAATGCTGAGAGACGCGCCCCGTTTAGGGTCCGATCGCATCTGCAGAGCCCTGGTCAGGCGTTTGGGGTCATGACAGGGTTTGGCGCCCATTCGTACACGAAAAAGTACGAAAAAGTACGAAAAAGTGCGAATCAGAGGAGAACCGGGAATTACGAATAGGTACGAAAATGTACGAAAATGTACGAATAGTGGGAATGATGGATATTACGATTTTGCCGATTTGAACTACTGACTCACTGGGGTTTTGCGGGGTGTTCATTGGGGTTTTCAGTGCCCTCTGGTACGAATATGTACGAAAATGTACGAATATGTACGAATATGTACGAATATGTACGAATATGTACGAAAATGTACGAATATGTACGAATGAGTTTTTTTTCTCAAAAGTACGAATCAGTGACAAACCCCGGTCATGTTTGGGAGCGCTTTCAATCCCAAATGCACGCTGCACACTGGGCTCCTGGGGGGGAGGGGTAGCCCCCCCCCCCCCCCCCTCTCCCCTTGCGCACGCACCGCCTTGTGCGGTCACCACTGCCCGGGGAGACCATCCATTCCGCTGCCTCGGGCGGCGCCTGTGCAACCGGGGGGTGTCTGCCCCTTGAGGCCGGGCCCTTGGCGGGGGATCGAGAAGGGGAGCCCCCTGCAAGATTTCCCACTGGCCTTGGCTCCTGGCGTTGGCTTTCCCGGCTTGGCACTGGTGTGTCGCAGGGGGTGCCATAAGGACACCCCCCCCCCCCCTTTTTTTTACTATGGCATCCACTCTCTGATGTCTGGTGGCTACCCACCAACCGCCATCGGTTACCCACCAACCGCCATCAGTCACACACCAACCGCCATCGGTTACCCACCAACCGCCATCGTAGGGCGTATTGGACACTCCGAGTTTTTTTTTTTCATTACGGCACCCCCTGGTGTGTCGGCGCTTGGCAGCGGGACCAGACACAAACGACACAGTCTGTGCACTCCCCGTGTGTGTGCTCGCCAAATGAAACTGCATGGGCACACGGCCATCACGCAACGGGCGTGCACCAACACTGCTTGGGCAAGGGGGTGCCAAAAGGGGGCAAGGACGCGCGGCGATCCAAATCCCATCAACCAATCCAACCCTCAATCTAGTCCCAGCACCTGAACGACTAACCACGCCACTAACCACGCCAAATTGACGGGGCTGCATGCCCTTGTGTTGGCTGCATACCCCAGCCATGGCTTGTGGCAGAAGTGGGGTCCACAGCACAACGCCCCATGAGTGCAGCGATGGGCAGGAAAGTCTGTAATCGCGCCCGGGGCCTCCAGTCCACCATCTGCAGATCGACATGTTACCGCAATTGAATCCCTGGCCACGAACGAATGGTGTGGCCTCGGACTTTTGCTGCACCATTGCCTTGACCCAACGCAACACACCGCGACCTTCTCCCAGGGGTCCTCTAAGACGCCGGGCATGGAGCACCAGCCCGCACTTTCACACGTAGTATTGTGACCTGCTCTACACGGTGCCTGTGCTGGAAATGGGAGGTGCAAGGAACCGAAGCCACCGCTGTTGCTTGCCTCCCACAATTAATGTGTGGTGGTGGACAGAAAGCATCTACTCCGCCCCATGCAGCGAACACAGCGACAGTATTGCCTGAATATGGGCTGTGTCAATGACATCTGATCGTTGGATCGGACAAAATACCACCTGACCAATTGTGAGCACCACTGAGAAGACACATACAAATGGCAAGCATTTAATTACCTGTCATAACAAAGTGCGCAATTATTGAGTTCTAATAATCTAATCACTGGGGTCATCATTCTGGACAAGGAGACCCCTATTGTCTTCCCTCACTGTGAAAGTTGAGCGGCACGAAATCGGGCATGATGGCGCAGCAGCACTTGACACCGAAAGAGGCCTTTGCATTGAGTCGCTTACGTTGGATCTTCAAAGTTGATTGGGTCGCGGCAGCACATGCTACGCTGACTGAGGCTCCCGTGTTGTGTTGCTTCATTCCAGACCTTGCATTTCATCAAGATCTGGCCTATTGGCGGAGCAGCACTTGCTGTGCCAATTGAGGTGCACGGAGTGACAGCACGTGATCTGGGTCTTTGGCAACAAAGGTTAATGGGTTCCGCTGATGCAGCGGCATCTTTGCCTGCACAAAGGCTGCAAGGGCTTTATATTCGGACCATGAGTGCCACAGAAGGTCTCCCAAGCGCCGCTTCGATGTTTCTCAGGAAGAGCGCATGTGTGACGTGCCACTGTCACGCTTCATGACCGATTAGCCACTCAAGAAAAGAAGAATGCTCGGGGTACAGTGAGACAGTGGGACCGAGGGAGAGGGTGGGAAAATGCCCTCCACAGATAGATGTGTTTTGGGGGAGTATTAGTGCGCCGGGCACCTTTTTTTGACCTTTCCCCACCCGTGCCTGTTTTTGGCCAGCCTCACCAAACAATCTGCCCCCAAGAAGGCAGGGGTGATGTAGCCATTCCGCCCACAAGTGCTTTGCCTGGAAGGTTTGGGGACTTCCCTCGGTGGGGATAAACTTGGGGCTGGTGCCAGGATACTTACTACAAAGGTAGCGCGCCAGGCGTGCGCCGGGCAAACATTCCCCTTTGGAGTTTCCCACAAGTGGGTGGGGTGGGGGTGGGGTGGCAGCAGAAATAGGCCTACATGGGCAAGTACCCTTTGAAGCCCCGCAGCGGGAGGGCAGACATGCGGCTCCACAAGCAGCCGGCCCTTGGAGCCCTCCCGTCAGGGTGGGGATGCAAGTGGGGGGGTTGGGAACGGAAAGGAAAAAGGCTTGGAAACGCCCCTACCCCCAAAGTTTTAGGAGCCTTCCGCGGCTGTGCAGACCTCCGTCCGTCCCTCTTTGTTGACAGAGCAGCACAGCCGGGGGGAGTTGGAGGATGCGGATGAGGCTTGGCTGTCACACAGTAGCACCGGCGACGTATCCAGCGATGATGCGCCCTCAGATATGTCACAAGTCAGTCACAGTGACGGTGACAGTGAGCGCGGGCCCGATGGCGGGCTGTACACAGCACGCCATGCAAATGCAGAGTGTGGTGCAGCCTGTTGGGGGTTGGTGGGCTCATCACAAAGGCCTCATGTAGAAGAGTATGCTGAGATGTGTGGGGTACCAACCTATTAGGCGACCAGAATTTAGCTCTGGCGGGGGGGGTTGCGAGCCCCAGGATGGTGGTTGGGGGGGGGTCCGTGGTAAAACTCAGTAAAAAATTTTTTTTTAAAATTTTTTTTTTACTCAGTTTCAAAACTGAGTAAAAAAACAATTTGTTACTCAGTAAATTGGGTTTCTACTCAGTAGCGAAACTGAGTAAAAGAAAAAAAAATTTTTTACTCAGTAATGAACTGAGTAGAAGGAAATTTTTTTTTTTACTCAGTAAAAAACCGAGTCGCAAAAATATTTTTTTTTTGCTCAGTAAAAAACTTAGTAGAAAAAAGGCTTTTTGCCCACTTGTGGGCCACTTCTGATTTTGCCCCCCGCTCTGAAGCGGTGGGGATCCCCGATACGGCAGGGGTGAGGTAGCCACTTTGCCCACTTGTGGGCCACATCTGATTTTGCCCCCCGCTCTGAAGCGGTGGGGATCCCCGATACGGCAGGCGTGAGGTAGCCACTTTGCCCACTTGTGGGTCACTTCTGATTTTGCCCCCCCGCTCTGAAGCGGTGGGGATCCCCGATACGGCAGGGGTGAGGTAGCCACTTTGCCCACTTGTGGGCCACTTCTGATTTTGCCCCCCGCTCTGAAGCGGTGGGGATCCCCGATACGGCAGGGGTGAGGTAGCCACTTTGCCCACTTGTGGGCCACTTCTGATTTTGCCCCCCCGCTCTGAAGCGGTGGGGATCCCCGATACGGCAGGGGTGAGGTAGCCATTTTGCCCACTTGTGGGCCACTTCTGATTTTGCCCCCCGCTCTGAAGCGGTGGGGATCCCCGATACGGCAGGGGTGAGGTAGCCACTTTGCCCACTTGTGGGCCACTTCTGATTTTGCCCCCCGCTCTGGAGCGGTCGGGATCCCCGATACGGCAGGGGTGAGGTAGCCATCTTGCCCACTTTTGGGCCACATCTGATTTTGCCCCCCGCTCTGAAGCGGTGGGGATCCCCGATACGGCAGGCGTGAGGTAGCCACTTTGCCCACTTGTGGGCCACTTCTGATTTTGCCCCCCGCTCTGCAGCGTCGGGGATCCCCGATTAACTGAGTAGAAAGAAATTTTTTTTTTTTACTCAGTAAAAAACTGAGTAGAAAATTTTTTTTTACTCAGTAAAAAACCGAGTCGCAAAAATATTTTTTTTTGCTCAGTAAAAAACTTAGTAGAAAAAAGGCTTTTTGCCCACTTGTGGTCCACTTCTGATTTTGCCCCCCGCTCCGAAGCGGTGGGGATCCCCGATACGGCAGGGGTGAGGTAGCCATTTTGCCCACTTGTGGGCCACTTCTGATTTTGCCCCCCGCTCTGAAGCGGTGGGGATCCCCGATACGGCAGGCGTGAGGTAGCCACTTTGCCCACTTGTGGGCCACTTCTCATTTTGCCCCCCGCTCTGAAGCGGTGGGGAACCCCGATACGGCAGGGGTGAGGTAGCCATTTTGCCCACTTGTGGGCCACTTCTGATTTTGCCCCGCGCTCTGAAGCGGTGGGGATCCCCGATACGGCAGGGGTGAGGTAGCC
The DNA here is from genome assembly GCA_964036045.1 of Eutreptiella sp. 'Long Island Sound 2002'. Taxonomy (NCBI): domain Eukaryota; phylum Euglenozoa; class Euglenophyceae; order Eutreptiales; family Eutreptiaceae; genus Eutreptiella; species Eutreptiella sp. 'Long Island Sound 2002'. The sequence continues at coordinate 6,077,641 of OZ038398.1, read as the reverse complement.
ACTTTGCCCACTTGTGGGCCACTTCTGATTTTGCCCCCCGCTCTGAAGCGGTGGGGATCCCCGATACGGCAGGGGTGAGGTAGCCACTTCGCCCACTTGTGGGCCACTTCTCATTTTGCCCCCCGCTCTGAAGCGGTGGGGATCCCCGATACGGCAGGGGTGAGGTAGCCATTTTTGCCCACTTGTGGGCCACTTCTGATTTTGCCCCCCGCTCTGAAGCGGTCGGGATCCCCGATACGGCAGGGGTGAGGTAGCCGTTTTGCCCACTTGTGGGCCACTTCTGATTTTGCCCCCCGCTCTGAAGCGGTGGGGATCCCCGATACGGCAGGGGTGAGGTAGCCATTTTGCCCACTTGTGGGCCACTTCTCATTTTGCCCCCCGCTCTGAAGCGGTGGGGAACCCCGATACGGCAGGGGTGAGGTAGCCATTTTGCCCACTTGTGGGCCACTTCTGATTTTGCCCCGCGCTCTGAAGCGGTGGGGATCCCCGATACGGCAGGGGTGAGGTAGCCACTTTGCCCACTTGTGGGCCACTTCTGATTTTGCCCCCCGCTCTGAAGCGGTGGGGATCCCCGATACGGCAGGGGTGAGGTAGCCATTTTGGCCACTTGTGGGCCACTTCTCATTTTGCCCCCCGCTCTGAAGCGGTGGGGATCCCCGATACGGCAGGGGTGAGGTAGCCACTTCGCCCACTTGTGGGCCACTTCTGATTTTGCCCCCCGCTCTGCAGCGGTGGGGATCCCCGATACGGCAGGGGTGAGGTAGCCATTTTGCCCACTTGTGGGCCACTTCTCATTTTGCCCCCCGCTCTGAAGCGGTGGGGATCCCCGATACGGCAGGGGTGAGGTAGCCATTTTGCCCACTTGTGGGCCACTTCTGATTTTGCCCCCGGCTCTGAAGCGGTGGGGATCCCCGATACGGCAGGGGTGAGGTAGCCACTTTGCCCACTTCTGGGCCACTTCTGATTTTGCCCCCCCGCTCTGAAGCGGTGGGGATCCCAGATACGGCAGGGGTGAGGTAGCCACTTTGCCCACTTGTGGGCCACTTCTCATTTTGCCCCCCGCTCCGGAGCGGTCGGGATCCCCGATACGGCAGGGGTGAGGTAGCCATTTTGCCCATGTTGTGGGCCACTTCTGATTTTGCCCCCCGCTCTGAAGCGGTGGGGATCCCCGATACGGCAGGGGTGAGGTAGCCACTTTGCCCACTGGTGGGCCACTTCTGATTTTGCCCCCCGCTCTGAAGCGGTGGGGATCCCCGATACGGCAGGGGTGAGGTAGCCATTTTGCCCACTTGTGGGCCACTTCTGATTTTGCCCCCCCGCTCTGGAGCGGTGGGGATCCCCGATACGGCAGGGGTGAGGTAGACACTTTGCCCACTTGTGGGCCACTTCTCATTTTGCCCCCCGCTCTGAAGCGGTGGGGAACCCCGATACGGCAGGGGTGAGGTAGCCATTTTGCCCACTTGTGGGCCACTTCTGATTTTGCCCCGCGCTCTGAAGCGGTGGGGATCCCCGATACGGCAGGGGTGAGGTAGCCACTTTGCCCACTTGTGGGCCACTTCTGATTTTGCCCCCTGCTCTGAAGCGGTGGGGATCCCCGATACGGCAGGGGTGAGGTAGCCACTTTGCCCACTTGTGGGCCACTTCTGATTTTGCCCCCCGCTCTGAAGCGGTGGGGATCCCCGATACGGCAGGGGTGAGGTAGCCACTTCGCCCACTTGTGGGCCACTTCTCATTTTGCCCCCCGCTCTGAAGCGGTGGGGATCCCCGATACGGCAGGGGTGAGGTAGCCATTTTTGCCCACTTGTGGGCCACTTCTGATTTTGCCCCCCGCTCTGAAGCGGTCGGGATCCCCGATACGGCAGGGGTGAGGTAGCCGTTTTGCCCACTTGTGGGCCACTTCTGATTTTGCCCCCCGCTCTGAAGCGGTCGGGATCCCCGATACGGCAGGGGTGAGGTAGCCATTTTGCCCACTTGTGGGCCACTTCTCATTTTGCCCCCCGCTCTGAAGCGGTGGGGAACCCCGATACGGCAGGGGTGAGGTAGCCACTTTGCCCACTTGTGGGCCACTTCTGATTTTGCCCCGCGCTCTGAAGCGGTGGGGATCCCCGATACGGCAGGGGTGAGGTAGCCACTTTGCCCACTTGTGGGCCACTTCTGATTTTGCCCCCCGCTCTGAAGCGGTGGGGATCCCCGATACGGCAGGGGTGAGGTAGCCATTTTGGCCACTTGTGGGCCACTTCTCATTTTGCCCCCCGCTCTGAAGCGGTGGGGATCCCCGATACGGCAGGGGTGAGGTAGCCACTTCGCCCACTTGTGGGCCACTTCTGATTTTGCCCCCCGCTCTGCAGCGGTGGGGATCCCCGATACGGCAGGGGTGAGGTAGCCATTTTGCCCACTTGTGGGCCACTTCTGATTTTGCCCCCCGCTCTGAAGCGGTCGGGATCCCCGATACGGCAGGGGTGAGGTAGCCATTTTGCCCACTTGTGGGCCACTTCTCATTTTGCCCCCCGCTCTGAAGCGGTGGGGAACCCCGATACGGCAGGGGTGAGGTAGCCACTTTGCCCACTTGTGGGCCACTTCTGATTTTGCCCCGCGCTCTGAAGCGGTGGGGATCCCCGATACGGCAGGGGTGAGGTAGCCACTTTGCCCACTTGTGGGCCACTTCTGATTTTGCCCCCCGCTCTGAAGCGGTGGGGATCCCCGATACGGCAGGGGTGAGGTAGCCATTTTGGCCACTTGTGGGCCACTTCTCATTTTGCCCCCCGCTCTGAAGCGGTGGGGATCCCCGATACGGCAGGGGTGAGGTAGCCACTTCGCCCACTTGTGGGCCACTTCTGATTTTGCCCCCCGCTCTGCAGCGGTGGGGATCCCCGATACGGCAGGGGTGAGGTAGCCATTTTGCCCACTTGTGGGCCACTTCTCATTTTGCCCCCCGCTCTGAAGCGGTGGGGATCCCGATACGGCAGGGGTGAGGTAGCCATTTTGCCCACTTGTGGGCCACTTCTGATTTTGCCCCCCGCTCTGAAGCGGTGGGGATCCCCGATACGGCAGGGGTGAGGTAGCCACTTTGCCCACTTGTGGGCCACTTCTGATTTTGCCCCCCGCTCTGAAGCGGTGGGGATCCCCGATACGGCAGGGGTGAGGTAGCCATTTTGCCCACTTGTGGGCCACTTCTGATTTTGCCCCCGGCTCTGAAGCGGTGGGGATCCCCGATACGGCAGGGGTGAGGTAGCCACTTTGCCCACTTCTGGGCCACTTCTGATTTTGGCCCCCCGCTCTGAAGCGGTCGGGATCCCAGATACGGCAGGGGTGAGGTAGCCACTTTGCCCACTTGTGGGCCACTTCTCATTTTGCCCCCCGCTCTGGAGCGGTCGGGATCCCCGATACGGCAGGGGTGAGGTAGCCATTTTGCCCATGTTGTGGGCCACTTCTGATTTTGCCCCCCGCTCTGAAGCGGTGGGGATCCCCGATACGGCAGGGGTGAGGTAGCCACTTTGCCCACTGGTGGGCCACTTCTGATTTTGCCCCCCGCTCTGAAGCGGTGGGGATCCCCGATACGGCAGGGGTGAGGTAGCCATTTTGCCCACTTGTGGGCCACTTCTGATTTTGCCCCCCCGCTCTGGAGCGGTGGGGATCCCCGATACGGCAGGGGTGAGGTAGACACTTTGCCCACTTGTGGGCCACTTCTGATTTTGCCCCCCGCTCTGAAGCGGTGGGGATCCCCGATACGGCAGGGGTGAGGTAGCCATTTTGCCCACTTGTGGGCCACATCTGATTTTGCCCCCCGCTCTGAAGCGGTGGGGATCCCCGATACGGCAGGGGTGAGGTAGCCATTTTGCCCACTTGTGGGCCACTTCTGATTTTGCCCCCCCGCTGTGGAGCGGTGGGGATCCCCGATACGGCAGGGGTGAGGTAGACACTTTGCCCACTTGTGGGCCACTTCTGATTTTGCCCCCCGCTCTGAAGCGGTGGGGATCCCCGATACGGCAGGGGTGAGGTAGCCATTTTGCCCACTTGTGGGCCACTTCTGATTTTGCCCCGCGCTCTGAAGCGGTGGGGATCCCCGATACGGCAGGGGTGAGGTAGCCATTTTGCCCACTTGTGGGCCACTTCTGATTTTGCCCCCCGCTCTGAAGCGGTGGGGATCCCCGATACGGCAGGGGTGAGGTAGCCACTTTGCCCACTTGTGGGCCACTTCTGATTTTGCCCCCCGCTCTGAAGCGGTGGGGATCCCCGATACGGCAGGGGTGAGGTAGCCACTTTGCCCACTTGTGGGCCACTTCTGATTTTGCCCCCCGCTCTGAAGCGGTGGGGCTCCCCGATACGGCAGGGGTGAGGTAGCCAATTTGCCCACATGTGGGCCACTTCTGATTTTGCCCCCCGCTCTGAAGCGGTGGGGATCCCCGATACGGCAGGGGTGAGGTAGCCATTTTGCCCACTTGTGGGCCACTTCTCATTTTGCCCCCCGCTCTGAAGCGGTGGGGCTCCTCGATACGGCAGGGGTGAGGTAGCCACTTTGCCCACTTGTGGGCCACTTCTGATTTTGCCCCCCGCTCTGAAGCGGTGGGGATCCCCGATACGGCAGGGGTGAGGTAGCCATTTTGCCCACTTGTGGGCCACTTCTGATTTTGCCCCCCGCTCTGAAGCGGTGGGGATCCCTGATACGGCAGGGGTGAGGTAGCCATTTTGCCCACTTGTGGGCCACTTCTGATTTTGCCCCCCGCTCTGAAGCGGTGGGGATCCCCGATACGGCAGGGGTGAGGTAGCCATTTTGCCCACTTATGGGCCACTTCTGATTTTGTCCCCCGCTCTGAAGCGGTGGGGATCCCAGATACGGCAGGGGTGAGGTAGCCACTTTGTGCACTTGTGGGCCACTTCTCATTTTGCCCCCCGCTTTGCAGCGGTGGGGATCCCCGATACGGCAGGGGTGAGGTAGCCACTTCGCCCACTTGTGGGCCACTTCTGATTTTGCCCCCCGCTCTGAAGCGGTGGGGATCCCCGATACGGCAGGGGTGAGGTAGCCATTTTGCCCACTTGTGGGCCACTTCTGATTTTGCCCCCCGCTCTGAAGCGGTGGGGATCCCCGATACGGCAGGGGTGAGGTAGCCATTTTGCCCACTTGTGGGCCACTTCTGATTTTGCCCCCCGCTCTGAAGCGGTGGGGATCCCCGATACGGCAGGGGTGAGGTAGCCACTTTGCCCACTTGTGGGCCACTTCTGATTTTGCCCCCCGCTCTGAAGCGGTGGGGATCCCCGATACGGCAGGGGTGAGGTAGCCATTTTGCCCACTTGTGGGCCACTTCTCATTTTGCCCCCCCCGCTCTGAAGCGGTGGGGATCCCCGATACGGCAGGCGTGAGGTAGCCAATTTGCCCACTTGTGGGCCACTTCTCATTTTGCCCCCCGCTCTGAAGCGGTGGGGATCCCCGATACGGCAGGGGTGAGGTAGCCATTTTGCCCACTTGTGGGCCACTTCTGATTTTGCCCGCCGCTCTGAAGCGGTGGGGATCCCCGATACGGCAGGGGTGAGGTAGCCACTTTGCCCACTGGTGGGCCACTTCTGATTTTGCCCCCCGCTCTGAAGTGGTGGGGATCCCCGATACGGCACGGGTGAGGTAGCCACTTTGCCCACTTGTGGGCCACTTCTGATTTTGCCCCCCGCTCTGAAGCGGTGGGGATCCCCGATACGGCAGGGGTGAGGTAGCCATTTTGCCCACTTGTGGGCCACTTCTGATTTTGCCCCCCCGCTCTGGAGCGGTGGGGATCCCTGATACGGCAGGGGTGAGGTAGACACTTTGCCCACTTGTGGGCCACTTCTGATTTTGCCCCCCGCTCTGAAGCGGTGGAGATCCCCGATACGGCAGGGGTGAGGTAGCCATTTTGCCCACTTGTGGGCCACTTCTGATTTTGCCCCCCGCTCTGAAGCGGTGGGGATCCCCGATACGGCAGGGGTGAGGTAGCCATTTTGCCCACTTGTGGGCCACTTCTGATTTTGCCCCCCCGCTCTGGAGCGGTGGGGATCCCCGATACGGCAGGGGTGAGGTAGCCACTTTGCCCACTGGTGGGCCACTTCTGATTTTGCCCCCCGCTCTGAAGCGGTGGGGATCCCCGATACGGCAGGGGTGAGGTAGCCACTTTGCCCACTTGTGGGCCACTTCTGATTTTGCCCCCCGCTCTGAAGCGGTGGGTATCCCCGATACGGCAGGGGTGAGGTAGCCAATTTGCCCACTTGTGGGCCACTTCTGATTTTGCCCCCCGCTCTGAAGCGGTGGGGATCCCTGATACGGCAGGGGTGAGGTAGACACTTTGCCCACTTGTGGGCCACTTCTCATTTTGCCCCCCGCTCTGAAGCGGTGGAGATCCCCGATACGGCAGGGGTGAGGTAGCCACTTTGCCCACTTGTGGGCCACTTCTGATTTTGCCCCCCGCTCTGAAGCGGTGGGGATCCCCGATACGGCAGGGGTGAGGTAGCCAATTTGCCCACTTGTGGGCCACTTCTGATTTTGCCCCCCGCTCTGAAGCGGTGGGGATCCCCGATACGGCAGGGGTGAGGTAGCCATTTTGCCCACTTGTGGGCCACTTCTCATTTTGCCCCCCGCTCTGAAGCGGTGGGGATCCCCGATACGGCAGGGGTGAGGTAGCCACTTTGCCCACTTGTGGGCCACTTCTGATTTTGCCCCCCGCTCTGGAGCGGTGGGGATCCCCGATACGGCAGGCGTGAGGTAGCCACTTTGCCCACTTGTGGGCCACTTCTGATTTTGCCCCCCGCTCTGAAGCGGTGGGGATCCCCAATACGGCAGGGGTGAGGTAGCCATTTTGCCCACTTGTGGGCCACTTCTGATTTTGCCCCCCGCTCTGAAGCGGTGGGGATCCCCGATACGGCAGGCGTGCGGTAGCCACTTTGCCCACTTGTGGGCCACTTCTGATTTTGCCCCCCGCTCTGAAGCGGTGGGGATCCCCGATACGGCAGGGGTGAGGTAGCCACTTTGCCCACTTGTGGGCCACTTCTGATTTTGCCCCCCGCTCTGAAGCGGTGGGGATCCCCGATACGGCAGGGGTGAGGTAGCCATTTTGCCCACTTGTGGGCCACATCTGATTTTGCCCCCCGCTCCGAAGCGGTGGGGATCCCCGATACGGCAGGGGTGAGGTAGCCATGGTTTCGCCCATCCTTGTCAGAGATCGAGGCATTCCTTGGTGACGATCGGGGGCCGCCACTACATGCCACGGTTCCAGGTCCATCGGCTCAACAATATGAGTTCGAGGCACGCCATTTTAGGGACCTCACCTCTGAGAGCTATGTCACAAACTGTGCTCAAATTGTGGTGTATTACTGGTGGGCAGCCCAGACCGCTCTCAGTGCAGATTGGGACACAATGGGTGTGGCATGGGCAGTCCGTGATTCGTTGTGGAATGCGTCGTGTGCCGGTCCACTACGACAACAGGCGTTGGTTGAATCATGGGTGCGTACCACTTTGGAACGCGCGTCCATTGATATGTCTTTTGCACCACCGTTGCTTGTGGCGCAAGTATATAATTCGGGTAATTTCCATTGGATGCTCCGCTTGTTGTTGATTGCCCCTACCCGTGAATACCTTTGCCTTAAGTTTGACCCGCTACTTGACAAGCCACACATTGTTGGGGCAAACAAGGAGGAGTTGGCTGTTGTGGATGAGCTTGCGGAGCGAGAAGGCATCCAACCACAACAGCGGAGGAAATGGGCAACGTTTTTGTATGCTTTCGGTTTCCTTGCATTTGCAATTGCACCCGTGCATTCCACCTTCATCAGGCAGGATGATTTTGTCAGTTGCCATCCGGCATGTCTGTTGATGTTGCATTGTGCCTTGTCTAGACGTGTTGTCAAAGGCGAATTGCAAGTGCCACAGGATAGATTGTGGTTATTGCGTGAGATGGCACAAGCTACTTTGTATTACAGTGGTTCCAAGTTGGCCCCCACACCCCGGACCCAGGCAATGCATTGGGAGGTGTCTCGGTTGTACCCCAGGCCCAAATCTGCAGACCCCCCTGACACATGCTTTTTTTGCGATGGCCCACCCGCCATAGCGTGCCAGGAATGTAAGGTTCTTCATTGTACCTTCCATACCACTGTCTTGTGTCAATCCGAGATTTGTGTAGGATTGCGGGAAATCCGGGCGGCCCCCGTTGCTGCTGCTGCTGCTGTTGTTGCTTTTGCTGCAGTTGCTGCTGCCAATGCCACACATGCCACTCCTGCCAATGCCAATGCCACTGATGACACCCGTCCCGGTGTGTGGATCTGTCGGAAGTGGTATGCGTTGCCTCCTCAATACCCCCAAAATGCTGATGGTCAATTGGAAAATGACCAAGCATTTTGCAGAAAGCTGCACTTGGAAAAGAAAGAAGATCTCTTTGAGAGATGCAAGCTGAATACCACCCCGAGAGGCAAGCCTCACTATAGAGATACTAAAGCCGACTTGATCCCTCCTCTGTGCATGCATGCATACGACACTCAACCCTCTTTGGTGAAGTGGTTGTGTGATCCCTCCCTCCTCTGTGCATGCATGCATACGGTACTCAACCCTCCTTGGTGAAGCGGTTGTGTGATATATATATGATGGTTTGGCCCGGGTGGGGCGCCACTAACACAAGTGGCCGGGAATCGACTCGGGGGCCTTGTGCCCTTCAACAAAAGTACCACCTACCATCAAAGTGTGCAGTTTTTTGGGCAATTTTTTTCAAAAAAAATTGTCTTTTTACCGAGTAAAAAAAATTTTTTTTAAAAAAATTCTGAAAATTTTTTTTACTCAGTTTTACCTCAAATATACTCAATTTTACCACATTTTACTCAGTTTTACCTCGTCTGGTACTCAGTTTTACCAAATACCTGGTTGGGGGGGTGGCGTTGAGAAAGGTCCATCACAAGGGTCTGTCACAAGGGTCCATCACAAGGGTCCATCACAAGGGTCCGTCACAAGGGTCTATCACAAGGGTCCATCACAAAGGTCCGTCACAAGGGTCCGTCACAAGGGTCCGTGTGGGCCACCGAGCAATTTCTCATTTATATTCCCGCGATGAGCGTTTGGGGAGCCCCAAGACGGCGGGGGTGATGTAGGTATTTTGCCCACGTGTGGGCCACTCAGCAATTTGGGATTTAGTCCCCGCGATGAGCGGTAGGTACCCCCAAGACAACAGGGGCGATGTAGCTGTTTTGCCCACATGCCGGCAACCTAGCCATTTTTCATTTATATCCCTGCGATGAGCGTTTGGGGACCCCCGAGACACTAGGGCTGATGTAGCTATTTCGCCCACATGCGGGCCACTTCGCCATTTCTGATTTATGTCCCCGCCATGAGTGTTGGGGACCCCCGAGATAACAGGGGTGATGCAACTATTTTGTCCACATGCGGGCCACCGACCTAGCGATTTGTAATTTCTCTCCGCCATGAGTGTTGGGGACCCCCAAGACAGCAGGGGTGATGTAGCTATTTTGCCCACATGCGGGCCACCTAGCCGGTTTTGAATTAGTCCCCGCAATGAGTGTTGGGGACCCCTGAGACAGCAGGGGTGATGTATCTATTTTGCCCAAATGCGGGCCACCTAGCCATTTCTGATTTATGTACCCGTGATGAGCGTTTGGGGACCCCCGAGACAGCAGGGGTGATGTAGCTATTTTGCCCACATGCGGGCCACCTAGCCATTTTTGAATTAGTCCCCGCAATGAGCGTTGGGGACCCCCGAGACACTAGGGGTGATGTATCTATTTTGCCCACATGCGGGCCACCTAGCCATTTATGAATTAGTCCCCGCAATGAGCGTTGGGGACCCCCGAGACCGCATCGGTGATGTATCTATTTTGCCCACATGCGGGCCACCTAGCCAGTTTTGAAGTGGTCCCCGCAATGAGCGTTGATGCGGGCCACCTAGCCATTTTTGAATTAGTCCCCACAATGAACGTTGGGGACCCCCGAGACCGCATCGGTGATGTATCTATTTTGCCCACATGCGGGCCACCTAGCCATTTTTGTTTTATATACCTGCCATGAACGTTTGGGTACCCCCGAGATAGTAGGGCTGATGTATCTATTTCGCCCTCATGCGGCCCACCTAGCCACTTCTGATTTAGTCCCCTCGATGAGTGTTGGGGACCCACGAGATAGCAAGGGTGATGTAGCTGTTTCAGGTACATGCAGGCCACCTAGCCATTTGTGATTCATCTCCGCATGATGAGCGTTGGGGACCCCGGAGATAGCAGGGGTGATGTAGCTATTTCGCCCACGTGTGTGCCACCTAGTTATCGCTAATTTATGTCCCTGCGACGAGCGTTGGGGACCGCAAGAAAACAGTGGTGATGCAGCTATTTTGCCCACGTTCGGGCCACCTAGCCATTTCAGGTTTAGTCCCCGCGATTAGCGTTGGGGACCCCTGAGATAGCAGGGGTGATGTAGCTATTTTGGCCATATGCGGGCCACCTAGCCATTTGTGATGTATGTCCGCATGATGAGCGTTGGGGACCCCCGAGACAGCAGGGGTGAAGTAGCTATTGCGCCCACATGCAGACCGCCTAGCCATTTCTGATTTAGTCACAGCAATGAGCGATGGGGACCCCCGAGATAGCAGGGGTAAGGTAGCTCTTTTGCCGACATGTGGGCCATCCAGCCATTTCTGATTTACTCCCCACAATGAGCGTTGGGGACCCGAGAGACAGCAGGGGTGAAGTAGCTATCTTGCCCACATGCGGGCCACCTCGCCATTTGTGAATTATGTTTCCGCGATGAGCGTTTGTGGACCCCGAGACCGCAGGGGTTATGTAGCTATTTTGCCCACATGCGGGCCACTTCGCCATTTCCGATTTATATTCCCGTGATGAGCGTTGGGGACCCCCGACACAGTAGGGGTGATGCACCTATGTTCCCCACATGTGGGCCACCTAGCCATTTTTCATTTATATTCTCGTGATGAGCGCCGGGTACCCCCGAGACAATAGGGGGTGGTGTCGCTATTTCGCCCACATAAAGGCCACCCAGCCATTTCTGATTCAATCCCCGCGATGAGCGTTGGAGACCCCCGAGACAGCAGGGGTGATGTAGCTATTTTGCCCACATGCGGGCCACCTAGCCATTTGTGATTTAGTCCGCGCAATGAGCGTTGGGGACCCCCGAGATAGCAGGGGTGATGTAGCTGTTTCCCCACATGTGCGCCACCTAGCCATTTCTGATTTATATTTCCGCGATGAGTGTTGTGGACCGCCGAGACAGCAGGGGTAATGTAGCTATTTTGCCCACGTGTGGGCTACCCCGCCATTTGTGATTTAGTACCCGCGATGAGTGTTGGGGACCCCCGAGACAGCAGTGGTAATGTAGCTATTTTGCCCACATGCGGGCCACCTACCCGTTTCTGATTTAGTCCCCGTGATGAGCGCTGGGGAGCCCCGAGATAGTAGGGGTGATGTATCTATTTTGCCCACACTCAGGCCAACTAGCCAGTTCTGATTTATTTTCCCACGATGAGTGCCGGGGACCCCCGAGACAATAGGGGTGAAGTAGCTCTCTTGCCCACATGCATGCCACCTAGCCATTTCTGATTTATTTTCTCACGATGAGCGTTGGGGACCCCTAAGACTGCAGGGGTGATGTAGCTGTTTCACCCACATGCAGGCCACCTAGCCATTTCTGATGTATTCTCCCACGATGAGCGTTGGGGACCCCTGAGACAGCAGGGGTGATGTAGCTCTCTTGCCAACATGCGGACCACCCAGCCATTTCTGCCTTCAGTACCCGCAATGAGCGTTTGGGGACCCCTGAGACAACAGGGGTGATTTAGCTATTTCGCCCACATGCGGACCACCCAGCCATTTCTGATTTCTGCTCTCGCAATGAGCATGTGGCACTCCCGAGACAGCAGGGGTGATGTAGCTATTCTACCAACATGTGGACCACCTAGCCACTTGTGATTTATGTCCCCGTGATGAGCGTTTCGGGACCCTTGAATTAGCAAGAGTGATGTAGCTATTTTCCACTCATGCGGGCCACCTAGCCATTTATGATTTAGTCGGCGCGATGAGCGTTGGGACGCCCGAGAAAGCAGGGGTGATGTATATATTTTGCCCACATGCGGGCCACCTAGCCATTTCTGATTTATGTCCGCGCGATGAGCGTTTGGGACCCCCAATACAACAAAGAGTGATGTAGATATTTCACCCACATGCGGGCCACTTAGCCATTTCTTATTTATGTCCGCGCGATGAGCGTTTGTGACCCCCAATACAACAAAGAGTGATATAGATATTTCGCCCACATGCGGGCCACCTAGCCATTTCTGATTTATGTCCGCGCGATGAGCGTTTGGGACCCCCAATACAACAAAGAGTGATATAGATATTTCGCCCACATGCGGGCCACTTAGCCATTTCTGATTTATGTCCCCACGATGAGCGATGGCTACTCCTGAGACGGCAATGGTGATGTAGCTGTCTCGCCCACATGTGGCCCACGTAGCCATTTGTGATTTATGTCCGCATGATGAGCGATGGGGACCCCCGAGATAGCAGGGGTGATGTAGCTTTTTCGTCAATATGCGGGCCACCCAGCCATTTCTGATTTATTTACCTGCGATGAGCGTTGTGGACCCCCGAGACACCAGGGGTGATGTAGCTGTTTTGCCTATGTGTGGGCCACCTAGCCATTTCTGATTTATGTGCCCGTGATGAGTGTTTGCGACCCCCGAGACAGTAGCAGGGGTGGATATAATAGTGACGACATTACCAAGGTGGGGGTGGGGGTGGGGGGGGGGGTGTTGAGCCAGGAGGCAGTGATGATGGAATGACGATTACGATAACAATTAGCTCAGGCAGTATAGGCAAAGATGATTCGGGATTGCAAGCCATTTTGGCAAAATGTGTCAAGAAATGATTGCACTGTGTGGACTGTCTTCATGGGATATACCAACCGTTGTGCAATGTATTGTCTTGTGTTCAGGGCTGGCTGGTTGGCTCAGTAGTACAACGGTATATGCATAGGCTCATAGATTGATTGTCCTGGGATGAAATCCAGGGTATCACCTGCTTTGGTGCCTTTTTGTGCCCTCAGTCCTCTTGTAAAACTGCTGGCAAAATTGCTAGGTCAGTCGAACGGGTAAATCGTAATCGTAATCGTCATCGGGGGGGGGGGTGGGGGGCTGGGGGGGGGGGGGGGGGGCTATATCCACCCCTGGACAGTAGGGCCGATGTAGCTATTTTGCCCACATGCGTGCCACCTATCCATTTTTTATTTTTGTGCGCGCAATGAGCGGTGGGGACCCCCGAGACAGCAGGGGTGATGTAGCTGCTTCGCCCACAAGCAAGCCACCTACGCATTTGTGATTTATGTCCCGGTGAACAGGCACAGGGACTGGTGAGACAACAGATGTGATGTCGTTTTTTTGCCCACACGCGGGCCACCTAGCCATTTCTGGTTTCCGCGCTCGCGATGAGCTTTGGGGACCCCCCAACGCAGACCAAGCGCGACGGCTCACCTGCTGGCACTCTGTGCTTTTCAGGGACACCAATAATAACACGTCTTTTTCGCCCAAACTCATCAGGGCAGGGGTTACGCGCATAGGGCAGCTCACAGCAGAACTGCATGGGGACCTACCGCCCACGTGGGCCCCGAGGTACAAGTCCCAGCTCAGTCAGGCCTGAACCCAACCACAGATGACACCACCCCAGGAAACGTCGGCGATTTTCTGAGGAGGGTGGAACACAAAAGGTACCTGATGCTCCAGCCGCCAGAACCACGTCAGACACCTGAGACCTGAGACCTGGCAAACGTGGACTAAGCTGTCCGTGCCGCCCAATCATTACTCTTTTATACAAACGGCGTTGTGGAAGAAACTGCCCGTAGGTACCAAGCTTGCCAACTGGCTGCCACAGCACACACATTGCCCCATTGACGGTAAACCAGAAGATATGCAGCACGCCCTCATGGAATGCCGGTTCCCCCCCCCCGCGTTTCACGTAGCAGCGCAGTGCATGGGGCCAGCAGTTTTCGAAGATACCACGGAGACATACCCGGATGTCCGCTCTGGGATTTGCCAGCCTTGTCCCTGCAGGGTCCAATGGGCCTGGTCATGTGGACAGCCATTATGGCGTCTTGGAACTTGCGCAATGCAGTCAAATTTCATGACACCCCCCCAACATGGGACATTTTCCTTACGCAATGGTTGTGCATTCTGGCGCGCTGGCACGCGCACCCTGCCCCCACCCCCCCACAGCTGAAGTACGGCACATGCACACTGCCAACACGTCTTTGAAGGAGACAGGCAATCTACAGCACCTGAGGCTGAACTAGCCGCATCCCCCCCCCCCCCCCCAGGCTCTCTGTCGGCCCAAATTTCAGCCACCACAAAGCGAGGGTGCATGCCGTGGGCTGGTTCCCCTTGGGGACCAGGAAACTGGGGAGCAGACTTTTTGCTGCCCCTACCCCCCCCCCCCGGCAGAAATGGGGCGGGACCAAAAGCAGACCCCCCCCCCCCCAGCATGCCCTCGCACCCTCACTGCAGGCCCATGGTGAATGAGGTCCCTCCCCTCGCGGAAAAGGAGCGGACGCTGAATGACGAGTATGTCGGGATCTGGGATCCGCATGGTAACCCAGCAGGTGGTCCTCCTCTCCCAAACAAGTGAACACCATGGGCCAATGAACGGAGAGGTAGACCCATCCACCACTCAACCCCCCCAGCCTACGCCCCCGACGGGAGGGGTGCACGGATTCGGCGCCCTCAGGGCCTGAAAAGTGGAGGCTGTGAAGGGCTCACAGCTTGACCGCTGTGGGCATCCCTAGGGCGGTCTGCCCAGGGAACCTCTAGGTGTGCACGCGCCCCTCCAACCTCATCACAGACGCCTAGGCCAGCACAGCCCCGTGCACTGCAGTGCAGTTGTGGGCGACCCCTGGAGGCCAGACAGCCACCTGCCGACCCCTGCCCCCCACCCCCCCCTTCCCTCGGAGGGGCCAGTCCGGTGGTGTGCCCTACGGCCCCCTAGGACTAACGGGGTAGCAGCGCCGCACCCGGGAACCTTCCCGGGCAAGTCCCACGGCAGGGAAGCGCTCAGCGCGCCCTGGGACCCCTCCACCTGCCACCAGCGCCCCAGGCCGTGGGAGTGCGGGACCCAGCTAGTACAGCAGCGCCACCTGTGCCAACAGGCAGTCAAGGAGCGCGCCCCCCCCCCGGTCGTGCCCAGCGCACACCCGTTCCCGTGCGTACGCAGTCGTGGGACGGGCGGGCAGCGTGTCTCTGTGACCAGGAGGATGCGATGCCCTGGCCCACTACTCCCCGGTGGGCTCAGCGTCAGGCTACCATGGCCTGCCCCACCGGGCCTGGAGCACCAGGCCACACTTGCCCCCCACACGCAAGGCCCAGCCCCCGCCCACACCCCTGCCCGCACGCGCGCCTACACACAGGACGACGGTATCATCCGCCCACCTGCGCTTCGGTGGGGTCTGGTGGCTGTCGATAGTCCGCTCGGCCTTGGAACCGGACAGTCAGGTGGTTCAGCCTCGTGGTGGGGCAGGGAAGGAAGTTCACACCCGAGGGCCTGCTCCTGCATGAGGCCGCCAGCCCAACCCAACCCAACCCCCCCCCCCAGGCTCCGCAACCCACGCCCCAAAAAGCGCAAAAAGGAAATCTATGGCCCTGCAATGGCGGCGGCACACTAGAAGATCATTGACGAGTATGTTGCAAAGGGACGGGAAGTCATCTATCCCGATGCCTCGTCCGATACCCACCCAGAGGCGGGCGTGGTTGGGGGATTCGGGGTATTTTGTGGGGATCACAGGGACACAGCGCAATGAATCCTTGTCCATCAGAAGCAAACAAACATGAGGGGGGAGCTCCTGGCTGCCATTCATGCCATTCGCCACAGAATAGCTCACAAGCGCACATTGATCTGCTCCGACTCGAAATTGGTCATCATGGGGGCCACAGGGAAAGCCAGCAAATGGCAGCGCCATGATTGGCAGGGCTCACGAGGTCCGGTGGGGCATGTGGACCTGTGGGAGCAACTGCTCCAAGAAATTGAACAGGCTGGTGCAGCAGTGCGCTGGATGCACGTCCCCTCCCATGTTGGCATTGTGGGTAACACACACGCTGACACAGTAGCTAACATGGGGCGCAGAAAATCCCCCCTTCTCCGGGGCTATGTCACCACAGCTCGACACCCACAGATGGAGGGACAGGCACAGGAGCAGGAAGAAGAGTCAGACCTGGATGAACCCCCCATGTTTTCTCCGGAAGAGTGGGTAGCAGACCCGCCGCCGCGCAGCCCCCCCCCCCCCCACTGCGAAACGGACAGGGAGCCACACCGTTACTGGAGGTTGAAGATTGCACCCTGGCGTCCAAGAGGCCATGTTATTCCGCACATCGCACTGAGCCATCCTCAGGATGGCGATCACGAGCGGTCTCCCGCTCACCACGGGCGACACCCATGTGTGGCATTCGACAGGAACTCTTCCCCTCCTTAGCCGCCCCACCCTCCCCAGTAAGCTGTGATGAGGTTTGGCTGGCACCCAGGTCACCAGCAACAGCCTCCACGGTCACGTGCAGCACAAAGGGTTCACGGTGTGGGACGCCAGACCCCAGCCGCCCTTTGTTTAACACACCGTAGTGCACTTGGCGAGACATACCATGTCCGAGTCCGCGAAACCCAATGGGGAATGCCCCCCGTCTATTAGCGAAGCAGGAAAACTGGTAAGAGACATAGACGGCCCAATAGCGAGAGCGGTAGTCTTCAGTCGTCCAGTGCGGGGGTTTGAATCCCGGGAGCTGTTGCTCTTGGGTCCCCTGCACATAGAGCTCTCTAGTGGGCATGGTTGGAACCACCCACCCCTACAGCAGCCCGCGCCACTGCCGGTACCGGCGGATCGGGTGGAGGTCTCGTCTGTTGTTACGGCCAGCCACCCCCACGCCCCCAGAAAGAAAACACACCGGGGCACCACACACACCTGTATTCAAAGGGATCGATGGGAGGCCCCACCGATCAATCGGCGACAGCGGGGATCGAACCGCCTCCTTCAAGGCTGGCGCCGAGTGCGTTGCCACTCGGGCAGCGGCCGCCTCAGGTAAATAATGTCCCTCCCAAGAGAACAGCTATAGGTAGTCCCTGCAGAATCACTCTCTGCTCATGCAGGCGCGCAGATGCCGCGCTTCCCTCCCTTGTATGGCTGTATGTTGACCTCCAAACAAGCCAGTACCCACAAATAAACCAGGGCCGGCGGCAGTGGCCCATGAGGGTGACCTCTGACCGCCCCGCACCCCCGATGACCCGGAATACCCGACACACTGGTATGTGGCCGAGAGGGGCCAGCGACAGCAAGCATACCAGTGCACCGGCAGACACCAAAATAGGACACTATCGAACGCTACGCCCCAAACTCAGTCCACAAAGGCGACAAAGCCCAGAACCCTGTAGAGGCAGCCCAACTCTTAACCCATACAGGGCGGAGGGAAGGGACAAGAAGTGCATTGCACTGTCTGAATGACACGCACAATCAAGGAACTGAGTTGGCAATGAAGGTCATGAGACAGGGCTCAAAGTGAAGGGACGTACACGATCATGACTTGCAACAGCTGTTGACGATTGCAATGTTCATACGAGGGAATGTCGTGTGGTCTCGGGGGAAGCAGACAATCAGCCGAAGAACGGCACCATGTGTCAATCAGCAGCCCCATGTTTTGGTTTCCACAGACCACCGTCCAGCGTCCAGATTCCCACCGCTCGGAGGCATCAAAGTCATGTGCGACCCCCGTTGTATCTGGAATGCTGCAGTGGAGGTGTTCGGCAGCCCCTTGGATAGTGCCAGCCACGAGTGTTCAAGCCCAGAACTGTGCCCTGCATGCCTTACCTCTACCACAAGAATGGCCAGACTGCCTAGAGGAATCATTGGTGCCATGAGCGTGTGCTCCGGTACAAAATAAAATGTGGTGAATGCGGGGGGGGATAGGGTGGGGCTGGACATTGCCGGGCCAGGACACAAGGGCCAGTGCCCAACAAAGTGCATAGTGTCATCTCAACTCCAAGATTTGTTTGTGCATTTTACGCCCCCCTTTCCCGTAGAGAGGGCCCCCGAAAGCAGACGTCCTCAACATCCAGAACACGCAATCCCCCTCCCCCACAATCATCCACCCATTGCTCACCCCAAACTGCCGCTGCCACTGGGGCGAACAGTCCGCAATATTCACTGGTACACACCAAAAGCTCTTGCGGTGGGGGATCCGACAACGAGTGCCGGCAAAGGAGAGGGTGCAACACAACAATTGCTGGTCTCTAAGAGGCAGGGGCCGTATGGACTGCATTGAACTGTGCGGGACCCCTTCGTGTAGGGCGGTGGGTGTTGCTGGGCCATGCGGTTTGGTGTTGCCTCTACCCCCCGTACTTTGTGCATGCAGCCCTCGTGCCTGAACACGGGGTGGGGCCTGAGGGCCTTGCCGCCCAAAAGGCACATGCCTCTTCCGGTGGGTCTGCCTCCAGGTCGTCTCCGATGTCTTGGGGTGTGGGACGGCAGCAGCCGATGATGTTGCTTCCGGGCGCTGCGCGAGCGCCGCTATGCCCGCTACGCACTGTGCCCCGCCGTGAGGCCGGGCCCCTACGCCGGGCGGTGGGCGCAGCAGCGGTGCTGCTCGTTCTGGGGCTGCTTCTGGTCTCGCAAATGAGCGCCCCCTCGCCCTCAGAGCTCACGATGGGCGTCACGTCGCGGGCGATCACTATTGATGGCGTCACACGACCGGCGGTGCCCTCGCACCCCAAGTCCTCCGGTCCTCCAACGCAAAGCCGCAGTGGCACGGCGGGGGCGCTGGTCCGGTCCGTTGGTGTCGGCCGCTCCGCCGCCAAAGCCACGGCCACGGGGGCGTGGGTGTCATGGGGGCCCCCGTCCGCATGGGCCCGGCTCTTGGGCTGGTGCGTAGCGGTTGTGGGGCTGTTGTGTGTGGGGGGGTGGGGTGGCAGGCCCGGGCCGCGATGGAGGATGGTGGGGACCAGGGCCACGGGGAAGGGGGAGGGGCTGCAGGCGATGGCCGCGCAAGGCGCCGCATCAGTGGACACTTCAGGTGTGCCTTGTGCCTCGGGATGCCCCTTGTGCGGTAGGGGCAGGGCTGTGCACGTGCGCACGTGCGGCGGATGTGTACTGACAGACCCGGAGGTCCGGAGCGGTTTGTACCCCGACCACCTCCACATTGGCCTTGGGGTGCGTCTGGTGGAGTGTGGCGCGATGTGCGCCGGTGCCTTGCGTCTTACCTCCGCCGCCTCGCACTGAACCATGTCACTGCTAGTGCCTTCGGAATGAGGAGCGCAACAAGTGGCACTTTTGTGTGGCACCGCTTTGCAGTTCAGTGACATGGCGTGTCGTGTCGTGTCATTTGTGGCAGTGTGTCCTCCTTCGCATGTGTACACCCGCGGGGGCGTTTTCTGACGGGGGCCAGTGCACACATGCCTCTGTGCGCGTTCTGACGTTCGATGGATTGGCATTTGCCGGACTACCGGTTTTGAGCCCCGGATTTGAAGCTGCTGTTGAGACGGAGCCTCAGGGCATCGGCCTCTGGAGGTTTCAGTAGAAGAGTGCCTTCAGGATTGCTTGTTCTCTCCCTCATCCCAGAAACACTCCGTTCCAAACACTTTGCATTCGCAATGCATTGTAACATCAGCAGTTGTGTATCCAGAGAGCGCTGGGCTCAGGTTCCGACAAGCCTCCTCCCATCGAAGCCCATTCTGGGACTTAGGACCGTCAGCGTTGCATGTGCTCCCAAGCCTCCTCCAAACTGTAGGTATGGGGACTGAAGCTGCTGTGAAGTACTATTGCGGTGTCAATCTTCCAACGCTTCGCGCACTGTATGGTATGGAGAACATGAAGAGGACGGTTGCGTATCTTGAGGAGCTGGGAGTGGATGTGGCCAAAGTAGTGAACCGGCATCCAGCAGTGTTTGGTCTTGGTATTGCGAACATGAAGGGAACTGTTGCATATTTTGCGGAGCTGGGAGTGGATGTTGTCAGAGTGGTGAATAAGCTTCCACGGGTGTTTGGGTATAGTGTGGAGAAGATGAAGGGGACGGTTGCATACCTGGAGGAGCTGGGAGTGGATGTGGCCAAAGTAGTGCATCAGCTTCCAACAGTGTTTGGGCTTCGTATGGAGAACCTGAAGGGGAAGGTTGCGTATCTTCAGGACCTGCGACTGGATGTTGTCAAAGTAGTGAAAGGGTGTCCAACAGTGTTTGGGCTTAGTATGGAGAACATGAAGGGGACGGTTGCATATCTTGAGGAGCTGGGAGTGGATGTGACCAAAGTAGTTAACCGGCATCCAGCAGTGTTTGGGTATAGTATGGAGAACATGAAGGGGACAGTTGCATATCTTGAGGAGCTGGGAGTGGATGTGACCAAAGTAGTAAACCGGCTTCCAGCAGTGTTTGGGGTTAGTATGGAGAACATGAAGGGGACTGTTGCATATCTTGAGGAGCTGGGAGTTGATACGACCAAAGTAGTTAACCGGCTTCCAGCAGTGTTTGGGTATAGTATGGAGAACATGAAGGGGACGGTTGCATATCTTGAGGAGCTGGGAGTGGATGTGACCAAGGTAGTAAACCGGCTTCCAGCAGTGTTTGGGGTTAGTATGGAGAACATGAAGGGGACTGTTGCATATCTTGAGGAGCTGGGTGTTGATACGACCAAAATAGTTAACCGGCTTCCAGCAGTGTTTGGGCTGACCATGGTGAACATGAAGTGGACGGTTGCATATCTTGAGGAGCTGGGAGTGGATGTGACCAAAGTAGTAAACCGGCTTCCAGCAGTGTTTGGGGTTAGTATGGAGAACATGAAGGGGACTGTTGCATATCTTGAGGAGCTGGGAGTTGATACGACCAAAGTAGTTAACCGGCTTCCAGCAGTGTTTGGGTATAGTATGGAGAACATGAAGGGGACGGTTGCATATCTTGAGGAGCTGGGAGTGGATGTGACCAAGGTAGTAAACCGGCTTCCAGCAGTGTTTGGGGTTAGTATGGAGAACATGAAGGGGACTGTTGCATATCTTGAGGAGCTGGGTGTTGATACGACCAAAATAGTTAACCGGCTTCCAGCAGTGTTTGGGCTGACCATGGTGAACATGAAGTGGACGGTTGCATATCTTGAGGAGCTGGGAGTGGATGTGACCAAAGTAGTAAACCGGCTTCCAGCAGTGTTTGGGGTTATTATGGAGAACATGAAGGGGACTGTTGCATATCTTGAGGAGCTGGGAGTGGATGTGACCAAAGTAGTGCATCGGTGTCCAACAGTGTTTGGGTATAGTATGGAGAACATGAAGGGGACGGTTGCATATCTTGAGGAGCTGGGAGTGGATGTGG
Source organism: Eutreptiella sp. 'Long Island Sound 2002' (assembly GCA_964036045.1). Lineage (NCBI taxonomy): Eukaryota > Euglenozoa > Euglenophyceae > Eutreptiales > Eutreptiaceae > Eutreptiella > Eutreptiella sp. 'Long Island Sound 2002'. The sequence continues at coordinate 6,056,315 of OZ038398.1, read as the reverse complement.
CAAAAGTAGTAAATGGGCGTCCAGCATTGTTTGGGCTTAGTATGGAGAACATGGAGGGAACGGTTGCATATCTTGAGGAGCTGGGAGTGGATGTGGCCAAAGTAGTGAATGGGCGTCCAACAGTGTTTGGGCTTAGTATGGAGAACATGAAGGGGACGGTTGCATATCTTGAGGAGCTGGGAGTGGATGTGATCAAAGTGGTGAATCGGCTTCCCGCAATATTTGGGTATAGTATCGAAAAGAACCTTCATCCCAAGGTTATGTTTCTGACACAGGAAATGGGCCGATCCACATCCGAAATTGAGCGCGGCCCCGCCTTCCTGTCCTGCAGTTTGCGTTCCCGCATTGAGCCTCGATATAGGTATCTCCAACATGTGGACCACAATACAGGCTGCAGTCTTTCGTATATGCTAACAGCAGGAGATGAAAAGTTCGCCCGAGTTGTTGCAGGGACAAGCCTTGAGGAATACATGACGTGGAGGTCCAAAGAGCTTGGCATTGCCCTTGCGAGTTAATTGGAATGGATGAGCGATTTAATTTCACTGGCCCTGTATTGTAATTCGCTTTTGTTGGGGAAGGGGGCAGGTTATTGAGGTGGGTACTACGGTCACCTTTTGAGGAGGCACGACTTGGTGTTAGGACGACTGGGTGTTACCGTCCGTTTTATCACCGCCATTTTTTGTGGTCCAGGAGGTGCAATGCCAAGAATATGAGCCCATTGTGTGTGGGCAGAGCGGGAGAGAGAGGCCGAGGCATGTCCGCTACGCCCTGTGCCTGCCCACCAGCGCGTTGGGGTTTGGAGTGCAGGCCCTTTGGATGCGATGGGGGCCATGGCTCATGTGGCCGTACCCGGGCCCTCCGTCATGTCCAGTGTTTGGGTATAGTATGGAGAACATGAAGGGGACGGTTGCATATCTTGAGGAGCTGGGAGTGGATGTGACCAAAGTAGTAAATCGGTGTCCATCAGTGTTTGGGTATAGTATGGAGAACATGAAGGGGACGGTTGCATATCTTGAGGAGCTGGGAGTGGATGTGACCAAAGTAGTGAATGGACGTCCAACAGTGTTTGGGTATAGTATGGAGAACATGAAGGGGACGGTTGCATATCTTGAGGAGCTGGGAGTGGATGTGACCAAAGTAGTAAATCGGTGTCCAACAGTGTTTGGGCTTAGTATGGAGAACATGAAGGGGACGGTTGCATATCTCTCTGGGACGTGCGGTTTCATGCCAACACGGAGCGTTTTCAGGGGTTGGTGCCTTTGTGGTCTCATTTGTGCCCGCTGAGTGTCCGGTTGGGGGGGGTATGTGGGGCATATTCGGAAAGCCCTTGAAAAGGGCTATTCGGAACACCCCAGGTTTGCATGCTGTGCTAACGACATGTTTGAGATTTTTCTCCGCTTTGGACAGTGCCTGTGTTGCCTGCTGCCTATTTTTGCTAACAGGCAGCCACCATGTCTTCATACAAATTCACACAACGTGCTGTTGCTTCCCCTGATGCGCCACTGAAACCTTTGGTGCGAAAAAGAGCGCGATCTGGGGGTGAAACTTGGGTGCAGGTGACGCGGCGGCCTGACTTGGAGGCCCACCCCGGTTTTGTCTGGGTGAAATCAGGGTACAGTGAGGCCATTCCATGGCGCAAGGTCCAGCTCACCAAACAGCGAAATGTGGACCTCACAACTGACGGCCTGTGGGCCATGCCCCTGAACACAGGGTGGGTACCAGTGAAGCCACGCAGGCTGCAGGATTGGGAAAAACTGAAGAAATATGTTCCCAGTCACAAGCACGGGGATGTGTGCCCCAATGGAGTCCCGGCCCTTGCAGAAAGGGGCAACGATGACAACGAATCGGATTCGGAATAATGAGTGATCCCTGGACCATTGCCTGTGCCCTGTGTGTCCTCCCTTGTACAGCTCGGTGCGCAAAACTGTGACCACCTACCCCCCCCAACCCATACATTTCTGAAACGGCGTTTTCCCACAGATTTCGAAAAGCATACACATACCCCCCCCAAGGTGACGACATTTTGGTGCATTACGCCAAAAGTTGAGAAAAGTCTGAAAAAATGTGAAAACGCTCCGTGTTGGCATGAACCGGATGTCCCAGAGAGATATCTTGAGGAGCTGGGAGTAGATGTGGCCAAAGTAGTGAATCGGCTTCCAGCAGTGTCTGGGTATAGTATGGAGAACATGAAAGGGACGGTTGCATATCTTGAGGAGCTGGGAGTGGATGTGGCCAAAGTAGTGAATCGGGGTCCAACGGTGTTTGGGCTGACCATGGAGAACGTGAAGGGGACGATTGCATATCTTGAGGAGCTGGGAGTGGATGTGGCCAAAGTAGTGAATATGCATCCCCCAATGTTTGGGTACAATGTTGAAAAGAACCTTCATCCAAAGGTTGTGTTTCTGACACAGCAAATGGGCCGATCCACATCCGAGATTGAGAGCTTCCCTTCTTTCTTGTCCTACAGTCTGCATTCCCGCATTGATCCTCGATATAGGTATCTCCAACATGTGGACCACAATACAGGCTGCAGTCTTTCTTATATGCTAACACCAGGAGATGAAAAGTTCGCCCGAGTTGTTGCAGGGACAAGCCTTGAGGAATACATGACGTGGAGGTCCAAAGAGCTTGACATTTCCTCTGTGAGTTAATGGGAATGGATGAGTGATTTAATTTCACTGGCCCTATATTCTAATTCGCTCTTGTTCCGAAAGGGGGCTGGTTATTGAGGTGGGCACTACGGTCACCTTTTGAGGAGGCACGACTGGGTGTTAGGACGACTGGGTGTTACCATCCGTCTTATCACCGCCAGTTTTGTGTTCCAGGAGGTGCAATGCCAAGAATATGAGCCCATTGTGTGTGGGCAGAGCGGGAGAGAGAGGCCGGGGCATGTCCGGTACGCCCTGTGCCTGCCCACCAGCGCGTTGGGGTTTGGAGTGCAGGCCCTTTGGATGCGATCGGGGGCCATGGCTCATGTGGCCGTATCCGGGTCCACCGTCATGTCCACGTGCACGCGCATGGCCGTGCCTTACAGTCCAAGCAAAAATTAGACAAGGCAAATATTACCCAAAAAAATATCACCCAAAAAAAGTAACCAAAAATTAACGTTGTTTTGGTAATTGTGGTTTCCCCCCCCGATTCCTGGGCCCCCAGATTCCGCGAGGATTCCGCGAGCCCTATGGGGAGATGTGCCCTCTATCGAACCCATGTTCGACGTTCTCAAGAAGCTTCATGGTGAAGAGACACAACACCCTTGTGAGTGTGGTTCTTTTACTGCACGAAAGTGTCTCTCTTGCTCCGAATATGTGTGTGATGGCTGTTGGTTAGATCACACCACAACCATTTGTCCCGCCATTTAGTAAAAACCATGTATGGTGCAACTCACATTGGTTTCCCATTGCTTTGTGTTGCATCATCATCATCATCATCATCATGGTAATTTTTTCTTTACGTGTAGGCACGGTGACTCTGGGGGGGCTACCGTCGTCTTTGCAAAGAGGGGGGTTGGGCGTGCCCTCGAGACGTGTGTTGCACAGCGTTGTCCCCCCATGACACACGCTCCCAATCATCAGCGGGTCGTGGGGGATCAGTTGTGGTGGTGTATGCGGGGGGCATTGGGGACCCCCTTCCCTGACCCCCTTGTGGCCGTTGTTGGCCAAGTCCCGTAACTCGTGCATCGTCATTCACGGGGGCGTTCGGAAGGAGGGGATAGGGGGGGGCAGACCCCCCAGAATACTCAGAGCGAAGATATTTCTGCAACGTGCTCGCCATGAATGGTGCAGATCGCAGACGATATTACTGCAGGAGGGGGAGGGGGCGGCGGGGGCAGACCCCTCCCCCTCCCGTTTGTTGCTGCTTCGGGACCTCCCTCTTTTGGTGGCGCTGTGTCGAGCAGGCGCCCGTAGTCCAGTGCACGGGCAGTGCGGGAGCAGTATCAAGACGGACCCAGACCCGGGACTTGAAGAGGGGGGGATGGGGGGGACCCTGTGATCCCCCCTTCCTCCGTGATTCAGCACATGCGTGAAGCAGCAGTTTGGTTGACCACTCATAGGAGATGGAGAGCTTCCACCCTTGTCGGGAGTATCCACAAATCGATCAGTCACATGACAGGGTGGGTGAAGGTAAACGGGGCTCGTTCCACGTTCTTTCGGTGCAAGAATTAATTTCGGTGGTGGAATTTAGTCTGTCCCAGGATAACGTGGTGGTGGCAGCCGAAGAATTGTGGAGGCGCACCGGTACAATACCCATGGGTGGCTCTTTTAGCGTGCAAAGCGCTGGCCTCCATTCCGTATGGTGCTGTAAATTAAGAGTTGATCAGCTGCGGAGGTGGGGACAGTTCTCAAAAACAGATGACGGCATAGTGCAGTAGTCTGCAGGGCGCACAACATTTTCTCTGCAGCAGTTCAGGGATAACCTGGTTGTCGCTTCAAAGGGCCCGATGGGGAGGGATGTCATGCAACCGGTATGCTCTGTGCTTGAGGAGATTTGGCCCCTGAGGGTTGTTTGTGACTGTCGGGCAAAGAACCCAGAGTTGTCATGCACCAGCGCCTGCATGCGAGACTCACTCACTGCCATGGGTATCTCCGTACAACTGGGGTCGCGTGATGTGTTGGTACATGCGCACCCAAATGCGCTGGGAGCACAATGGAGCCTGAAGATGGGTATCCCGTTTAAAAAATTTTCGGGCCACCACGCGCAGATGGGGTACCTACGCTTTCATAGGGGCCATGTGCAATGCGCTGCCGTCTCTTGCCACATGGGGAGGATTTCTTCTGTCCCTTGTCGCTTGGATGCAGCTTGCAATATTGTCCCGATACCCGCTGTCCATCGTGCGGAGTGCAATGATTTGCGCGGGCGTACCTGTTCTAGCGCGCATGCCGTGGGATACTGAAAAACGGTGGAGTGGATATGTTTTGTTTCCGTGTGCCTGCCCCAGGATATGTTGTTTTCAGTTTCCGATCTGTGGGGCTGATTCCGTAGAACAGCGGAGTGGAGGGCTGGTTTGTACGCGTCTTGGCATGTGCCCCACGTGGGGCCCTGCACTGCGTGGTGTGGGGATGGGGCAGTGGATGGCGACACCCTGTGCGCCGTGGCAGATTCTGCGAGGGGTCCAGCGTCGGTGGGCTGGGTAGTCCACTGGGGGAGGGGGGTGCACTGAAGGTCTGGTGTCATTTGAATCTTGTGTCCAGCCTTTCAGTAGGTAGTAACTTTGTGCGTGTCACCTGAACGAGCCCCCAATGCACTTATCCACGGGGTACTTCTTGTTTCACAGCGAAAGGCGCCTATGGCAATGTCACAGCAGAGCTTTTTGATTTGACTTTGTTGTCTTGCAACTGTCTGCTTGCGTTAGCAGGTTAGCATTCAACATTCGTATCCCGCAGCGGGGGGGACCCGGTCACCCGGTGGCACCGCAGGCCCCACCTGCCGGATCTCTGTTGGGGACATCCAGGCCCAGGCCGTTGCTTTGCACCGCCGGACCCAAGACCGTTTTGAAGGAGATGCCCCCCTCTTTTGCTGTGCTCACGGACATTCGGGCCCACTGCCCCCCCCCCCCCCAACCCCCAGTGCACTCCCCCACGCCGGCGGAGGGCTGCACGGCCCATCGTCGTCGGTTACTTGCAAACCGCCGTCCGTGCCAGTCCCCTCCCAATGCCCCCCCTCCCCTCCACACACACTGCCTCCGTCAAGTGCTCCGCCCCACTCCCCAACGGCGGTTGGACGTGGACAGCCGTCGGATCGTGGCGGTCCAGCCCTTTTCACACTCCACCCTCAAGTCTCCCGTTGTCCTAGACGGGCACGTCTCCGCCGCCGCAGACCTAGTCCTGCCACAAGTGTTTTGTGAACAACAGTTGTCGCAGGCCGCCGGCCATTCAGTGGCCGCCGTTCGTGCTGGGGCCATGTGTCGGTGCGCAACTGGGCCGCTGCCTGGCCACGGGCTGGTCTTCATTTTACGTGGGCCCCTAACGACCCCCCGCTATGGGATACGGATTTGTGTGCCTCCCCCCTTCCCCAACGTGTGTGATGAGGGGGCTGCGACTATGCAAAGGGCGGCAGGTTGTCCACATGCGTCCGCCCCAGACGACTGCCCGAGTACGAGGGCATCATGACACGCCCGAACAGCAAGTGATTGGGGTCTGGAGCTTCGGTCAGTCAGAGTCAGTGCTTTGAGGTGGTGGGGGTTGGGGTGAGTGCGTGTATACCAATGACATGCACGTGCTCAGCAATATATAATGTGGACGGGCACCTCCGCCGTATCGAGTCAGGGCTCATCCCATTGTGGGAGGTCGGGGCAGTGTCACCTACACATTGACCCCCCAACACAACAATCACCCCACAGCCCCCTGGAAACGCCAACACGCACCCAAAAGTACGGTGCAGGTGCTGGCCCATAGGCGGGGCCTTAAGCGAAGTGCGCGCGCAGTGCAACTATTTGGGCCTCTGGCCGCACTAGAGACCCATACTTTGAAATACTCGGGGCCCCTAGGGGCATCATGGTGACCCCCTAGCGGAGGGTTTGACTTCTGATTTTGTCCCCCTTTGTTTGGGGATCCCCGAGAATGCAGGGGTGACGTAGCATTTCTGCCCTCTTTTGGGCCCCAACCTTCCGGTGCTATTGAGGAAACCGGGACAATCTTTGAATCCACGCTTTGATACTAGGAGCATCATGGTGACCCCTAGCGTACGCATGTGGCACAGGGGCATCGTAAGGAACACATGGAGGGGATCCAGTACGAAGTTGCATGAGTACGTGCGTGTGCTCTTGCATTTGCAACAATTTTTGATTCGAAGACAGGTACGGTACCCTCCATATGGTCCGTGGGAACACGTACCTGCACATGTATGGACCGCACCTACACAGGAGGACAATGATGATGAGGATGTTGTGGGTGATGATGGGGATGTATGTGCCCTTTGTTGCACCAAGTCTGACCCTGAAAAGATGTCCATGTGTGACAAGTGTGAACTGCAATATTGTACGGACTGCATTGACACACACACATGTGACAATGTGACATTTCTTTGATTCTGCAACTGTGTCCTGTTGTGCACACAAGTTGCGTATTCTCAATGTGCTGGGCTCCCAAGTCCAAGAGCCAATTTTATTGTTTTCTCTGGCCTGGGGTCATTTAAAAGCTGCTGGCGACAATGAGTGCCGATGGTTGGCATGATACCCCCGCCATTGTGGAATTGATTTACAGGCCTCATTTTGGTGGGGCGCTACATTGTCGCCGGAAGAGACCGGGGGTTCTGGTGCCCTTCAACAGAAATTCCACCAGCAATGGCACTAGGTAGGGGCCGGCTCCAAGGCATAGTAAGGGGGCAGCATGGAAAATGGGCTCCCAAGGGCCCCCCGCCCCTCAACCCAATGTTCTCCCCGCCCGCGCTGTGCGAAAACACCCCCTAAGAACACATGCATGGACATCCGCCCCACCGCCACGGGCGGCATGTGAGCTGTGGCTCCCACAGGACCAATATGTTGTACTTAGACCGTCAGCATGATCTGGTCCGTCTGACCAAGCACTTACGAGGCACGCGGGAGTCTGCGCCAAAAAAAAAAGGCACGCATGCATGTACAATGTGTCACACATTGATTTGTGCAATCATGTGTCATTGAAGCGGCGTTCACTGTGTTTCCTGCATGTGGCCCCGCCCAGCACTTGTGTCACTTGTCACTCGTCACTCCGGGCGGAGGGTGGGGGTACAACGCGCGGAGGAGTGGGGCACTTGGGCCTCACGCACATGGGAACGCAGCGAGGCAGGTTGTGGATGACCGGAGGGCGCCGGAGGTGCGTGGGCAGCGAAAACCGTCAAACGACCCCTGCAACAACCAGCACAACTGCGGTACGCCAATTTCTGGGCACTGCTGATGCACAAACGGCACACCCTGCCACATCCAGCACAGCCCTGGCACACCAACGACTGGGCTCCGCTCACGCGGAAACGAGACCAGCAGGAGCACCGGCCGCAGCGGCCGACAGAAAGCAGCGACCCGACGCAACATGCGAAGGGAAGAACGGGTGACTGTCCAGGGCCCCGTAAAGAAACAACAAAGCGACGGAATGTCACACAGGGGGCTGGGAGGGGGGGGCTGTCATGGTCGACCCTGATTGGCACTCGGAGCATGGTGGATGATTCATTGCCCCCCTTTACGCCCTCCCATTGATCTCTGACACCGGCGGGGGACATCACTTATGCCCCAGCACTGCCTCGCCCTTGGCCCGCCCCTCTGCAGGATCTCTTCCCCGCATGTAGCGGCCCATGCCGCCCACGGGCATGGCGGCCCCGTCCCCGGTCACCCACTTCGAGATCATTGCGCAGCGGACGGCGAAGCACTTCAAGATCACCACCAAAAAGAAGCCGCGGCCGCGCCCCGCACAACTGGAGGACGTCGAGCCCGCGGACCATCCCCTTGGGCAGAGTCCCGTGAAGGCCACGAAGGGCGCGAGGGGCGCGCAGGTCCCCCCGGTGCAGGTGGCGGGGGCGGGGGAGGCCGTGAAGGCGCCCCTGAGTGAGAGGTACCCGGCCTGTCTGTTGCGTGGGGGGGGGGTCTGGAGGAGGGGAAAGGGGCAGGGGACAATGGGAAGGAGGTGGCGGAGGAAGGGGAGCGTCCAGGAGATGAAGGGGGCGCACCGTGCGCTGTGCCCGCGCTGTGCGAAACGCCGGCTGTTTTCCACCGCCGGTAGCCACGGGTCCCAGGGTCCTGAACTCCGCACCCCCGACGCTGTTTTGAATGGATCATGCGCACTTCTGTAGGGGGGTGGTTTGCAGGGAAACTACGTAATGATTGGTGCTGTGCCCGCGCTGTGCGAAAACGCCCCAGAGGAGATGGGTAGGCAGCAGGCACACGGATGGACAAAGGACAAAGGACAGCCCTGCTGGGCTGGGCTGGGCTGGGGGGGGGGGGGGGGGGCAAAAATGTCGAAAAAACGACCCCCCCCCTTTTTGGGGGCAAAAATCATGAGTCTTTTCGTTTTTTTTTTCGATTTTGAGCCCCCCTCCCCTTCCTCCGCCCCTCCTCCATCCGCATGGCCCCTGCATCCCTTGGGCTCACGTTCTTTCGCCTCCATCGGGCCCCTCCGCCCCTGCAGCCTGGTTCAGGGGAGCGCCGCCTGCCCCATTTTGATTTTATGACACGACTTTGCACATTCCGTCTTGGCGCTGGACCGCAGAAACAGTTGTACAGCGCAGTGCCATTTGGGGGTGGGGGGTGGGCTCAGGTCTTTGGGGGCGCACCGTGCGCTGTGCGAAAAGTCGGCGGCTTTCCACCACCGGTAGCCACGGGTCCCAGGGTCCTGAACCCCCCCTGCCAGAGCGCCCAGCCTATGCCCAGCCACTGTCCCCCTGACGCCAAGTGCCAGCTTCAATGGCATTTGTAACCGACAGTAACCGCCCCCCAACCGCTTTGGCAACCTCCTCCAACCGCCTGCCTAACCGCCTGTGGGGCCGCCTGCGAGGCCTTTTCCCTTCCAACGCATCCCTGGGGTGGTCTGGCCCTATCCTGCCCCCCTGTCTCTTGTGGCTGCGCACCCGATCGCTTGGGGGCACGGCGTGGGGGTCTTGACTTGCGTCCTGGGGCGGTGATGGGCCCAGAGGGGGTCGCGGGTGCAGGAGTACGTCGTGGGTCGCCCGCGTGCAGGTCGAAGTACGAGTTGAGCACCAGCAAGTACTTGGTGGCCCCGCTGCCGCATCCGGAGCCCCTGCCGGACCTGAAGGTGGAGGGCCCCCCCGAAGTGCCCGAGGGCATCTGGCGCTCCCCCGTGCAGCGCGAGCGCGACCACCGGCGCGCCATCAACGCCGAGTTGTGGCACAAGGCGAAGGCCGCGGAGGCCCAGGCGGACGAGGAGAGCGCCGCGGCCGTCGCACGCGCAGGTCTTCTGCTGCGGCGGGCCGCGTGGCAGTGAGGGGGCGGGAGGGGCGGCATCGCCGGGGCCCGCGCCAGCGGCCGTAGCAGTGGGTGCCGGTGATGCGGTGGTTGAGGCGATGGAGGGGAGGTCTCGAGGCGTGCGGAGAGATGCGGAAGCGGAGACCGAGGGCAACGGGTCGTGTTGAGCGCCGGCCGCCGGCGGTGCCATCCGCCAGCGATCAACCCCCAACTGCCCGCACTCAATGGTCCCAATGTTGGGCACTCACCACCGACCGCTCCACAGCACGGCAACCCCCCGTGCCATCGCGTTGTGGACCACACCACCCCTGTGCCCCAGTCACCCCCTGTGACCTCCCAATGTCCCCCCATTAACCCCCCAATGCCCCCCCCCCCCCCATCCCCCCCCCCAATGCCCCCCCATGCGCGGACCCCCCCCCCCCCTTCCAGGGCGCCCAGCCTATCAGCCACGGGAGACGCCAAGTGCCAGCCTCGATGGCAATTTTTAACCGACAGAAACCGCCCCCAACCGCTTCGGCAACCTCCTCCAACCGCCTGTCTGACCGCCTCTGGGGCGGCCTCCGCGGTCCCTTCCCTTCTACTGCATCCCTGCCCATGACTCCCTCCCCCCCTTCCCCGCCCCACACACTTACACCGTGCCGCCGCCCCGCAACATCTCCCCGCCCCCCCCCCCCCATTGCCGCCCCACCGTACCCCCCCACAATGCTCCCCAATGCCCCGCCATTGCCCCCCCCCGCCCCAATCACACCCACTCCCCCCAACACCACCCTCCAATGCCCCCCCAGTACCCCCCTTAGTGCCCCCCGCTGCCCCGCCCAATGCCCCCCCCCCCCCCCCCAATTGACTCCCCAAGCAAAGTTCAACCCCTTAAGCTCTCATCCACAGCACGTTCCTACTGAGTTCTGGTAATGCAGGGGGCGGGTATTACTGAGTGGTCTATGATATGGAGCCAATCGCTGCTGAGAACCAGTTTCCCTGGCAGACGCTCGTGGCATGTCTGATCCGAACAGGAGTGTTCGTTGGACACGCCGTTCGGTAGCCCATGAAGTCAGTACCGAAACTCGGTCCTCAACGAATTACGTAAATGCGGTCCGAACGGAGGTGTTCGTTGGTCAAGGCATTCATTGGACACGGGGAGGGGGGTATCTGGATGCCCAGGACCCCCCCCCCCCCTGAGCCTCAGCCCTGGGTCTCGCCGTTCACTCCGCGCCGGATGCACAGGGCACTGGCCGACCGCAATAGGCAGCGTCCAGG